>JZKD02S2050052.1:1064060-1074963 GCA_000966675.3 Picea glauca | reverse complement strand
TCCGCTTAAAGTTAGAAAGGCGAGGGGGCTCCGAAATCCGATGTGCACCGTTGATCTAGGTGCGCGGATCCCCGCCGTCCAGATTTGCTTGCCGCATACCCACAGGTGCATTTTGCACCCCGAACCTATGGTAAGTGGGTTTTTACCTTCTCCTTTGCATTTTATCCTCCCTTACAAGAAATGTCGCTAACACTATCAACTTAACCTTTCATCCTGCCACTTGGTTTTTAGTATCATGTCTTGTTGGGTAAACCTTAGATGAACTATGTGAGGGAAAGGGATGCAATCATTTAGACTTCATTGCAATGACTATGTACTAAGATGGATGTGTTTCTCTTGCCTGAGTGTTCTAACTTGAGAATTCAATAAGGACTACTTCTTCCACCTCTTCTTTCAAAATTTTGTTATGTATTTCTCGTGTGCTTAAGACGATTTCTCATTCACTTGTGCACCCATGAATCATCCTATTTCTTGTTGCCATGACTAGGGTGTTGATACCTTTTCCCTTCTTTTACCTAAGCATGAATTTCCCATGCAACCCTCTTTTATATAACACTTTAATCATTCAGATGTGGGGGTAATTCCCTTGTCAAAATTCTCAACCACCCACAAACCACATCTTTCATAAGTTAAGTTCTTGTGGATGAAGGGAAACCTCTCACAAATATTACCATGGTTCCAACCTTCTCACAACCTGCATATCCACAACTCACATCCTTGCAACCCGCATTATCATACTTAGAATATTTTTTTAGTTCCTCGAAGCTCATGTGGGAAGATGACACCTGACGTTCTTCCTGCATACATTCTTCCACTCGCATCCCACATTCCACATGATAATATTTCTCCCTGCACTCGTATTCCACGTAATCCAATGCCCACATTCCACATAGGACATGATTTTTGGTTTTGACCTAATCATAGCATATCCATCGCACATCTCTCACATGACAATAACGATTGTTGTTAATTAATGAGGGTTATTTTTCACACATTTCCCCTCAGGCCTTGTGTATGCAAATGACAATTACCACTTAATGAGCAACATGCACCAAGTGTATGAGGGGGAGAATTTGAACAATGGATTGACCCCTAATTTATGATTACCAGGGAACCTATCAAATATAAAACCCGATTTATACATGTAATCCTCATACTTACCTAAGCATAATGAAGGTGAAAAATATGACGAACAAGAAAAGCTGAGAACCATTCCATGGAGATACAATGAATTCATTGTCTTGAGAAAGTAGGGAATTCCAATGGTTTACTGCATATAAGTGGTATTCTGATCTTTCACTCGAAGATAAACTTAAAAACAAATCTTGGACTTTGAGGATAGCTAAGGCTCATTGTGTACCTAAAGTGTTTGATTTTATAGAACTTGTAGCATGGTGCGCTTGAACATTTGATTCAAAGCATCAATTAATTGAGGTAAGGGAGAGTAAAAGGACTCATATCCTTTTGATGCCCAATGCTTTTAGAAGGATGCTATGACTCTCATTACCAAGCAAGGTCCTCGAGATTTCTAAGGCAAAATCCTTCCTGGATGCTCAGGGTGGTGGTGCAAATATACTCATGGATTTTTTGTTCCAACCACTTGTCGAACCCTTGAGTCTTAGTGATATTAATACATTCATGTTGGATTAGTTGTATAAAGAGTTTGTGTGGATTTTTGTATGACTAGTGGGTCAAGACTTAACAAATTACATTCCTAGGTATGTTTTCTATGTCCTCCATTACTCAATACAAGTAGGGGTCATTTTCGATTGGGCCCATATTATTTCAAATGAAATTTCCCACCAATTTTCAAACTAAATTTAGACTAAGAGGTTCTACATGACCTCTTACCTGGTTCTTTCTTTGGTTTACTATAATACATTTGAGGGCATGCCCCAAGGGGAAATGCCACTTTGTCGAATATCTTGATCAATTTTAGTACCCACATTTTGGAAGCACAAGTCACCATGTCATTTTTACCATATCCAAGATTCCTTTGTTAAGGAATGCAAAAGTATACTCACTGGGACTGAACAAGATAGGGTGAAAAAGGAAGCCATGGATTTTCTCATGGGGAAGGGAGTATGTGTGTTGGACAAATAAATCACATACATAAGGATCTTTGGTTTTGAATGGAAGCCTCTTCTTCTCCCCTGGTTTGCTTGTGATAGGTTCTTGGTTTATGAGTTATGTAGATAGTATATGACATGGTCTTTGTTCTTCGATAAGAAGAGGAAGCAGTAATTTATTCCCATGCCTTTCAATATTTCTGATATTATAGTCAAGAGTTCGTCAAGCCTGGCCAAGATGGCAGGGTTCTTTGAGTATTTTAATATGAAAGAAGCTAATGCCTCTAGTGGTTTTGATCCTGAAGCCAAGGTGATGGCCACCCTGAGAAAAATTGATCCCAAAAATAAGAGCAAAACACATGCTAAGATTCACATAAAAGATAAATTTCAAATGTTGGTGCAATAGAGGTCCCTCTCACGAAGGAAAACAAGAAGACACAACATAGACAAAGGGGAAGATCCAAAACCAATTCCGAAGGTGGCATAGTTCATCACTCCCATAAGAGTTCCTATTCAATCCATAATAATTAGGAAGTTAATGCTGGTGGAAGGGAGAATAATGGGGGATGTGTAGGTGATGGAGATGGTGGGGACCCCCCTTGATATCAATTAGAGATAACAAATGTTATTACTCATGTTCCTAAGAGAAAGAGGAATCCAAATGTAAGCAATTATCAAGACCCCGAGGGTCTGGAAACAATGGCAACATACATGGAAGTTGACGATGTGAATGATGTGCCTGCATGGGCCACAATACAAATAATAGAGAGTAAATTGATGGTAGAGGAGTTGGTCTGGGAGGGGACAAGAGTTTTTGAGGAAGAGTCTGTGACTCTTTGCCATGCTAAATATGATAAACATTCCAAGATGATACAAATTGAAAGGGTCAATCTAAAGGATAAAAGAGTGACATGAAAATGAATATTTGAAATTGAAGTCAAAGGTATGAGTCCCTCAAGGGTTCTCAAGTTTCATCAGGGCATGGGTGAGGCATTATCCCCCTTGATAGCAGAGAAATAATTAGAGAAAGCTAGATTGAAGAAGAGGATAAGGGAGCTCAAAGTTTCCCTTACTCCAAAGTCATTATTTATAGAACCCTTATCTATGATAGTCCCAGATGAATTCCCTAAAAAATTGATTGGATCAAGCTCTAAGGTCACCAGGGTTGCTAAAATGTTGATGGGTGTCGGGAAATATGTTGTTGAAAACATTAATCAAAGGCTCAATATAATCATGGAATCTTTGGAAATTGCTATAGAAAGGTGTCATGGCGAGAAGAGTCTGTTAACTTAGGGAATTCTTGTAGAAAGAATTACAAATTGATCAAAGTTTTTATAAGAATGCAATAAGTACTTTAATTGTAAGAATATTGAGCATGGACGAGTTGGCAAGACAAAAACAAGTTCTCCCTTCCAAAAATATATTGAAGCAAATACATGATGGTTGTCTTGGAAGGATATATACCCTTCGACAATTGATCGCCACCTGCGATGCTCTTGAAGGAAGGACAAGTACATTGTTTCTGAGAGTGGTGGATATCGTCAAGAAAACTGAAGGCCCACCCTTGATAAGGGATTCAATGTTATTAAAAAGAGACCAAATGGAAGCTGAGCTAGGTATACTAAGGGTGGCATAGGGAATTGAATTTGATGACCTCACTAACTTTCTAGAGGAGGAGATCCGACGTTAGTTGGTTAGTTATACGAACGAGAATGAAGACCAAGCATGCCATGTTGAATATGATTGAATATGAGATGTTCGAGGTTAGAGTGAAACAATATATAACCATAGAATCGTTATGAGAGTATATTCAAGAATGGATAAATGGTGCGTTGGAAGCGATAGGTAACCCACCTTGATATTGAAGATTCAAGAAATGGTTATGACAGATCGGACCGATGGTGTTGCTTCTTATTTAAAGAGGAAGAAAAAAAGGTGCAGGGCATAACCATCAATCCTTGCTTCCATTTTTGTGAGTCTAACCCTTGTTTGAAGCATTCTCCTATGTTTTCTTCTTTCTCAGTCTACAATCATCTAGTTTTTTCATCTGAATGCTATTGTTTTTGTATAAGACTGATTTATGACTGCTTCATTTTATCTTCCAGGTTACCTCTGCTCAAATGTATGGTCTGTTCATTTTATTTGATCTTGAATAGTGAATTTGTATTTATTATTTAAACTCCACATAGAGCTATTATGGGGCTCATAACTTTTGTGCGAGCATGAAATCTCAAGAATGAGTTTCATTTACATCCTTATGATATGAATGTCACAAAATCATTTAAAGTTCTCTAAACAAGACCATTTTTGCTACTTTATATTCTGTTTGCATTTCTTCAAATTTGTTGTTGTCTCTTGCTATGATATGGGAAGTGGTTATGGTGGAATAGGAGAAATTTTGTTTGCTTTCCTTATGATTGATTTTTTTTTTCTTTAATATTTTCTTTGCCTATTCCACTCATGAGAATTAAATGTTAATGAATGAAAAAAATAGTGAGAAAGATAGTCGTACCACCTTTATAAAAATGAAGAGGATATCTCTAATTCTCATGAGATTTCCCTACAAGGTTGTCTCTTTTCGTTGAAAAGAAAAGAGATCAACATAGGGTTGTTCCACAACCATCTGTTTTATGCATCACATCCTAAGCCACCTACCATCCACCTCAACCGCCCTATCACCGAATTTCCTTTCCTATCAAAGAAAGATGGTCCCACTATCTATAAATATATTAGATTAAATGGATATGCAGGAAGATAATCTATTGAATCAATCACTGTGAGTATTGATAAGGATCTGTCATTTGGTTCATGTTTTGTAACATCTAGACATAAGAGATTACCCATTATTTTTCACCCAGAGACATATTCAAAATCTCTCTTTTTGGAGAAATATTTCCTACATATTACATTCAACAACCACCGCACTACAAAAATGTGAGTAACTCCCTGGGTGCTAGTTTTGTACAAGGCCTAAATAATGCATGCCCTTGAATCTCTAACATAATCTTCATCTCGACCACTCTCACAAATAGAATAATACATTTGCAAAGTTCTATTTCATCTCTTTCCTTATTGATACCAGTAATCCTCACATAACTGTAACCATATATGTGAACAATATTGGCTTGTGTTCTTTATTAGAAAGGAGTACAGTTAATCCAATGCATAGTTGGTCTAATCTTATACCAACTTCCCTTGAGGGGGTGCTTAGCTTAATAGTTGTATTGTTAGTATTTCAATGCTATAATATCAATTTGTCTGAGCTTAATCTTATTCCTACCAACCTTATCTGTCTCTTAATCTGTTTCATTTCTAGATCTGGTTGATCAAGTGTCAGGATCACCCTTCCTAATATCCCTTTCATATTTAGAGTGATCATTAGTATAACCAAGTGTTCATTGCCTAGTTCTAGCAAAAAAGGTAGCATCCGAGCCAAAGCATGTTACCTGTCCTGGTAGCACTATTAGTAGAGACCTATTAGTAGTTCAGTAGCAAGGGATGTCTAAGGCAACCTAGTTGAATATGCTCAATTCCATGTAAAACTGGCAAGCCTTTGCTTTAGCGGAGTTATTATAAGCAAGGGGTCACTTCTCACAACTATTAAATCTCTATATCTTCTCCCTAAACTAAAAACTCCATAAGTAGTGATTGTTGGGAGAGAAGACTAATATAGCAAGGGGGAGCGGGGTAGATCTGAGGGTTAACCAAGTAGTGCTGACATAGCTTCTAAGGTAATATTGAAGAAAGATTTTGTTTGTCACCACGTGTGAAGCTGTAGTGCTATTGAAAAACCAAAAAACATTAAAGGGTGTGTTAGGGTATAGGTGTATTGCATTAAGCAATAAATGGAGATGATGCAAAACATGTGTTGAGTGTGGAAAACCGCAACTATGAATAACAAGCATTATCCAATATTTTATTTATTTATTTATGATGTCAACCAACTTATCATATGTTAATATAAACCATTTTAAGATCGTGAAGTGTGGGCTTCAAGGTTTGTACTAAGGATGCAACTTTTTTATTAAATGAGATCGCAACATCACTAAACTCATCAATGCATTATCGATAAGTTGTAGAGCATAATTTCAAAAGGCAAACATCCAAAAGGAGGAAGACCAATGAAGCCAAATAAGTGACACATTCCCTATAAATATTATGTCACAAAATCATTTAGTATCATAAATTTATCAACACAAACTTCTCACTCTTATTTATTCTTGAAAATCCAAATATATTAACAAATTTTAATTTAAAAATTTAAATATATAATACAATATATACATTTCTATATAATAGAAACCAAAAAAATGTCTTTTTCAATGTTACTAAAATCAATTCAATTATTTTCATATAAACTTTGTTAAAACTATTCTATTATTTCATCATTAATTTTCCTAACAACAAATTAATTCACTTATTAATTATTATTTTTAAATCATTCACTGAAATCATTTATCACTCTTTATTTTATCATTTTTCATAATGTCTAAGTATTAATATATTTTTCAACATTAAAAAAAAAACCATTATAAAAACCACTTACAATAATAATGTCATTATAAAAAACCATTTACAATAATATGACCCATACAATAATAATGTTCAAAAGGGCGTGACCTCGGGCACCGATATGCTCCCCTCTCTTGCCAACTCACCCTCGAGTCAACTAAGAGTGGCAGATAACATCTATAAGGAGCCACACAATTGTTGCAACCATCTGGAAGAATTTGACTGGCTCCTAGGACTTTGACCTCAGGCACAACCTCGTCTACATGCAACTATCTAGATGTTCATGAGTCGATATTTGCCCAACTTTATCACAATATCAGACAGCGCAATCATAAAGATTAGTTAAATGGATCAAAACATAGAATAGTTCGACAACACTCAAAAATAAGTTCATAATGGATGCAAGGTGCAGTAAAATAGTGCTACCATTTATCAATTAAAAAGTTCTTCCAATCATCCATTTGATGAATCATCTTTAATTGTCAAGTCACATGTCAAGTCACAAGAAATATTAAACACTATGCAGTGAGTGAATCAATGATAGGTCGACTGTCTTTTCATCCTCTTGATTGGAGAATAAATAGTGTATCCAACTAACAATATGTACCAAACAGTGAATCAATGATTCACTCACTGTCTTTTCATCTTGTTTGTTGCATGATAAATGTACCAAAAGGTGAGTCAATTATTGGTCCACAGTCTTTTCATCCTGTTCTTTGGATTAAAGAGTGTATCCAACCAACAAGATGTACCAAACAGTGAATCAATGATTGACTCACTGTTTTTTCATGACGATCAATAACCAGCTTGCTGGACAGACTTTAATGCTGAAGCTGCTGATATATATACCATCCAATTCTCTTGGTATATACACCAAGATATATACGATGCTATATATACCACCTACAACAGCATTAAAACCTACCAAAAAACTAATTATTAATTGCTTTCTTTTCATAATACTGTTTGTTTGTTGGATAATGAATAATATGTAACCAACAACACAACACTTAAACACAACACTTATGCAAAAGGCAGTGAACCAATATTTAACTCAATACAATCTACAATATCATCACTGGGAAGTCAAATCCGAACTCAGTTCTGACATACGACCTGAGAAATGCCATGTAAAATAGATTAGACGTAGCTCTCAGTCTCTATCACCATCAATTATAAAACCCGTAAACTGTGTGGATCGCTTTACGAGGTCTGAAGATGTTGTTCAATGGCGGCGCAACTGAAAACTAGTGATAATCCACTAAAAATCCAAACTCAGCTCACCCAATCTTGCAGCCATGATAGAGGAAACAACCACAACATTCACGAAATGTTAGAATACAAAATGACTCAATGGTTCAAACAAAGTTTCTCCTGCAATCTCGCCATGCATGGCTGATCACGAATTCAGTAACCCTAAAAGAGTCAACTTAAAAAAAACGTAATGCATCATTACATCATTCTATGCATGGAAATTTACCCCGTAATATTCTATCGTCGAGAGTCAATCTTAAAGGTACCAGCTGGTTAAAATCACAGGACCACAACCCTACAACAACCGATCCATATTTGAAATGCCACTGAACTAAGATGCAACCCAATAATATAGAACACAACCAAGGCACATCCTTCAATAGCAGGTCACAACCCAAGAAGAAATGAGAAATCAAAAATCCGCCTGCAAGGAATCCCACCCAACACCATGCCGTTTTCGATTTTTCCATTCAATAGTGCAACATCAACATCAATGGCAGAGAAGTTGGGGCTGTGGGGCAGAGAAGGGGAGAGACTGCCCTATAAACCTGGGCCTAGGGCAGGTACCCACAAACCATGTTAAGAAAGTAAACCGAGTTTCAAAGCTGGATGGCCCCCTATAATAAAAGCGAGATGTCCACTGTTTAACCTATCCAATTGAAATTTTAGTATGGATAAGTTAATTGATACCAACATCGTGCCCTTAAGTCATAGAGAGACACATTCATTACAAGGAAAGTCACCAATCCCCAGGTCAATACATAGAAACGACGGACTCCTCATAGGCCATCAACACCAAGTCCATCGAAGCACACAACCACGTGCTTGTTATCTAGAATTTTGATGTTGATGACCGAAAGTCACACATTATTCACTAGGCAAACAAATGAGATGCAACCTCCCAAAAGGAAAATGTAGCTTGTCCCTTGTATGATCTACTATGTAGAAGGCATACCTGCCCAACATAATTCAGATAAAACATGGATGCAATCCACAAATTTTTCATGAAGTATGGCATATATCACTTTTCATTTAAATAGAGCACTAGAAAAAGCACCAACCCAAAAAACTTCAACATCCAATGCTTTATCCAAAATAGATAGATATTCTCAAAACTTAACCACTTTCTATATAAGTGATTTCTAAGAGAGAAATGTTTCCTCATTTAGCTTAAGAAAACATATACGGTTTCTAAAGTGAAGGAATCAGTCTACCATTTGCTAAAACATTGTACACCCATCTCAATTGAGGAAATAGTTTCTTATAATGATCTCACCTTCATAATATCGTTGCCACTCATTCATGAGAAAAAACATACATGGTATTTCCAACTAGTAAAAAAAAGTTAACTTCATGAAAAGACCAACATAAATAAGCCAAGTGTTATTAACCACTAATATTAAACAATAAATATATAAAATACAAAAACATAGTCTTTTATAATTAAATGCATAATAAATACATAAAACACAAAAAATGATTTATTCATACAACCAACACTTATAAAACCATAATATTTATGTTAAAAATATCTAATATTATTCATACAACAAACAGAAACAAATGCATAGTAAATACATAAAAATATGATCTATTGTTATTTATACAATAAACACTTGCAAATACATAGAAAATGAAATGTCAACAAACACAAGCAAATGCATAGTAAATACATAAAAATATGATCTATTGTTATTCATGCAACAAACACTTGCAAAGAAAATGAAATGTCTTGTCCATAAAGTCGAAGAGGATGAGCTCTACCAGTGGATAGACTCTCATGCACTCAACAATATGAAAGATACAATGAGAATGATATAAGGATGCGTAAACCCTAAAATTTTGAAAAATGATTTATAAAACCTAACTCGAAAACCAATGTGGGTGAAGGATCATATCTCTTTTCAAAAGAATATTCCACTCCACCCACCCACCCCAAATACAACTTCCAAGTTATAAAGTCATAACAAAACCCATTTAGATAGTGTGACCCATATAATAATAATAATGTGCAACTAGGGCACACCTCGAGAACCAACAACAATGTCCTTTATTTTATACAAATTAATAACGCATCGATGTTAGGATTATAAACACCATTAAAATGATCATTTGATAATCAATGAGCAGTGCAATTTCTTTAAGAAATGGTGTTTTACATTAGAATATAGTAACATAAATTTGTATAATTTTTTTTTTTAAATATTTAGATTATACAAAAATAATCATTTAAATATGTAGATTTAAAAATTTCTTATAAAATTTTAAATAAATATCTTAAAAAATATCATCAAGAAAAAATTATTTCATAAAACATTTAGATTATTATTTTATCTTTATCTTTATGAAATAACACAAACCATATATGTTTTGGCTTAAATCATAAATAATATTTTTTATTAACTATAATTTAATATATAAGTAAAAAACATTTATATAATTTAATATAAAAACATTTATAGAGTTTAATATATATAAATAAAAACATTTATATAAATAAAAATATTAATATAAAGTAAAAACACAAATTTAATAGTTTAGTATATATAAATAAAAACATTTATATATTAATATAAAGTTATTTATAATCATAAGGGAGTGGAATTTATTATGATAACATAAATAGAAACAATTCACAATATATTTTTAAAGTTTTAAGAATTAATTTTAAATAATCAATGCATGCACTTTGAGAACCATCTCTTAAGATAAAATCTTAAAGTCAATTATAAACATTATTTAGATACATCATTGTCTAGATGGTGTTCATGTATATCTTTGAAAATTGATGTAGTAACCAAATGGAGTCCTATAGCTTATATTATGGAGCTTGAAGGTTTTTAGGATTAATTAAATGGCTTGTTTCAACTTTATTGTATGTGTTTTCTATATTGATTATGGTATAAATTTTATTTAGAAATTACACATCTTTTTTAAGTTTTTTTAACAAGAAATTGATTAAAAAATATTTATAAGGATAAGGATACAACCATTTATTTATAAATTATGATTTTATTTTTGTTGATTTAATAAGGATGTATTCTATGAAAATCTCTTATTCTAGTTTC
>JZKD02S2050052.1:1038263-1063000 GCA_000966675.3 Picea glauca | reverse complement strand
AATACAGTACAATAATATATCATCACTGAGGTAGGCATTCCCATAATCAGAATACAAATGACTCAAAGCATAAATGTCGACATGCAAAGATCCATGTCAAGTAAGACAGGTCATGACCACCAAACATACACTGTGAATCCATGTCAATATGACTCAAATCTGAACATAGCCACCAAAAATACACTGTGGATCTATGCATTAAAGACTCAAATTTGAACATAGCCACGAGACATACACTGTGGATCTATGCAACAATACAATATGAATATAATCCAACGCAACCTGAATCTATCAGAAAATATCCAGGGTCTTCAACTCCACCACTCTTTAGTACGAATCTAACCATGCGAATACATGTGCTGAAGTCGAACATGGTAGAAACCACTTGATTACTGGTCATTAATGAATACTGTTAACAAGTGTGAGGGAAATCACAATTAATGTCAATGACACCCAAGGTACACTAGTACAATCCAATGAATGTGAATTAATGAGTTGAGGTCGAACATTCGACGAAATCTTCCGATCAGGGGCCAATGATGAAAGCCCATTGTCGTAAGAGAGGAAACCTGCCATTAAGGCATGAAAGTTCCAAGGTACCAATTGGTTTCTAAGTATAATTCCTGGATGAGTTGAAGTCAATAGGAAAACACTCGTCACAGGAGGGCCTTAATGTATCCCCCATAAATGAAACGAAACGAGTAAAAAGATTTGAGGTAGATCAGAGTAACAAGTAATTCAGGACTGACTCAGGGATGGCCAACACAACAGAAGGTTGAAAGAATGCATAAATGGTAGACGTAATAGAAGGCTTTTTGGGTTGAACATCTTTTTGAACATATTGACGACACGACAACTGTCTTGGAAACATTGATTCAACAATAGGGATCACAGACCGATATGTAATCTTATAGGAGTATGATCAAGAGACAAGCGAATTTTCCAACCTAGACACAAATCAAGTGAAAGGGTGTCATGTTCAAAGGAAACTCTTCCATAGAGTACAGGTTTAGATACATTTCTTTCCCAATTTCCCCCCACCATTTCTGGCGAGTACCTCTTTATTTTTACACAAGCTTGAGGAGGATAACATATGCTTGTTGATGTAAGCTCATCCTTCGGATGAGTCCCTCAGAGTATGTTTAACGAATCCTAGGAAGGAGTGGTTTGATCCCATATGGGCCTTTCGATGTTTGTTTTACGAGTCCAAAGAAAGAAAACTCAGGGGTTTTCATGTTTATAGAGTCTGAAACACACTTAAAGAAAACTCCAAGATGTCCTTTTTCGTAAACTACTCTGATGAGACCAAAAAAGAGATAATCTACCGCTCAACAGACATTTTCTTCAAATACTTTAATGAGCGTGAAAAGAACAAGATCGCTCGACAATGTTTTCATGTTTAGAGAGTCCAAAAAGAGCTTAAAGGGAACTCCAGGGGGTTCCTTTTTCGTATGATCTTTACGAGTCTGAAAAAAGTGATAAAATTTTAATCGGTTACATTCTCAGGTATTTATGAGCATGAGAAAGAACAAAAACTAAGCTCGGGATTGTTTTCATTTTTACGCAAGCTTTAAAACAAAACAAAATTATGCTTGGGATAGATTTTATTCTTACACAAGCTTAAATCTAGCCAAAACCATGCTTGAACCTGGTTTCATTTTTACACAAGCTCGAACCAGAGGAAACTATGCTTGAGGTAGGTGGTTTCATTTTTACACAAGCTTGAACCATATAAAACTATGCTTGGAATTCCCAACACATAACATAGGGAAGGTTGGTACTTAGCCCCCAACTTAAGAAACTAGTGACTTAACTTCAACATGAAGTCCAGAGGCCGGAAGAATTCCCCCCCAAGCTTCGTCTCATCCAACAACATAGGTAGATGAAATGAAGCTTCAAATACTAGACGAAAGACTTGAATCAAACATAGAGGGAGAAAATCTATTTCATTTTTTAATGAGTTTGACACAAAAAACAAGAACTATGCTCATAACCTCTATTTCATTTTTTAAGGAGGTCGCCACAGAGATGCAAAAAACTATCCTCGTAGCTGGTTTCATTTTTTAACGAGTTTGAAATCAGAAAATAATGCTCAAAGATGGTTTCATTTTTTAATGATCTTGAAATCAAAAAACCATGCTCAAAGATGGTTTCATTTTTTAATGAGCTTGAAATCAGAAAACCATGCTCAAAGCTGGTTTCATTTTTTAATGAACTTGAAATTAGAAAACCATGCTCAAGGACTCTCTTCTTGATCATGGATTCCAATAGGATAGTGATATGGAAGGATAGCATGTCAAGGGACAAAACTCGGTCATGTCCTCCAAGAGATCTTCACTCGATGGAAGAAACACACTTTGGAAGGAACACATGTTGAGGGTCGCGATAGGGGTAAGGAGATCAGGATCCAATAGCCCTACCGAAGAGATAACCATGTCAACTACTAGATCTAATTCATAAGAGACTGAGCTTACAGTGAGAGGATCATCTCTATCAGAAGGTAAAGACATGGGAGAAAATGCCACATAATTGACCTATGGCGGGGGAGATACTGTCTACATATAAGAACTGTTTAGGGAGGTCATTGAATTGACGGTCAAATCAGGACCAACAAATGAAAGTTGATCAATAGTCACAATTCTTCCATCGCGTGAGAAAGATATCACACGAAAAAGAGTGGACACAATAGCTTTCATGGCATAGACATAATCTCACCCAAGGAGAAAATCGAAATCCAAGGGGTCTTGGACTACCATGATGTCAATAAAGATAATTTCCCCTCCCAAAGTTACAGGAAACTGAGGAAGGATCCATAAAGGGTGATTGGTTCTTCTGTTAAAAGAAAATAGAGTCTGCATAACTGACACAAGATGAGGAAATCCTAAAGCTTTCCAAGCAATAGATGACAAAATACTAATGAATGAACCTTCGTCTATCAACATTTGAGTAACGTTCTGACCACAAACTTGTATTGTAATCTTGAAATGAATGTGAGAGGGAAGATGAGGTCCAGTTAGCACACCCCAATAAAAAAGGATGGCCTCATTACTTGGAGGAGGTTCCACGAGAGAAGGAGGAATACCCCCGAGCATGGTAGATTTTGTATCCACAAGAAAAACATGAGCAGTATCTGGTTTACTCTCTAGCGAGAGAGTAGGGTCGACCTATGACGAGATCATATTGACCACTTGGGTTGCATTCTCCAAGGGGAGAATGGGGTCAACGGGTGGAAACGGATCGACGACTTGAGTAACACTCTCTAACAGGAGAGTAGGATATAATGAAGATGGGATCAGATCAAACACTTGAGTTGCATTCTCCAAGGGGAGAATTAGGTCGATGGATGGAAATGGATCAACCTCTCGGGTTTCACTCTCTAAAGGGAGAGTGGGATCGACTGAGGATGAGATCAGATCGACCACTTTGTCAACTGGTTCAACTAAGGACGTGACCAGATTGACTACATGATCAACCAGACTAACTGACGAAGGGACCAGATTGATCATTCCATCAACTACAGGTGGTTCAAGAGTAAGATTACAGTAAGCAACTGGAAGTTGAGGTTGGGAAATAGTCATTTCTTCCAGTAATTTTGAGGTTTCTTCCATATGAGGGAAAAGGTGATTTGGATGAATCCCTTTGCATAACATACATGGGAACTTGAATCTACTTTTGTTCTTCCCAACGGTATCTTGACTAGTTGACTGGAAGTCATCAACATGTTGTTCAGAGGCTGACGACATGGGATGGCGAGGGTGTGTAGACCATGCTTCTATAATCTTGGATAGACCAGGGAAATCCTTAAGAAGATGGCTACCCTTAAAAATCCTGCAAGGGTAATTGGGCTTACGGGTTGTTTGGGTGATATTGGAATCATCAACATTCCCAACATGATTAACAATAACTGGTTTCTTTCCAACATGTCCGACAGTGGTTGGACGTTTATACCCTTGCTTATTTTTCTTCTTCTTATTCTTCCATTTCTTCTTCTTCTTATCCACCGAGTTACTAGCTTTAAAGCTTTCACTCGGTGAAGAATATGAAATGGAAAAAGACCTTTCAAGTGAAGAAGGTGAGAAGATCTTATTGGTGAAGAAGGTGAAGGATCAACATGAGGTTGATGTTCTTGGGGGGAAGTGTTTACAAATGAAGCACTAGCTGCATTCAGGATTACCTGAGTGGAAAACAACCATACTGGTAATCCAATTGTGAGACCTGGAAGGCTCAACGTAGCGATGTGAGGAGGACCAATGTTTCCATAAGAAGGAAAAACAAAAGGTTCCCTTAGAGTAGGGGTTCCTTCATTGGTCATTCCGGGAACTGATGCCATAAAAATAAAGATCCAACCTAGAGTCTTCTAGGGAAAACAAACAACACATGCTAAAAATCTAGTAAGCAAGCAAGCAAACAAAACCTTCTCACAATGAGCACACTATTTGGTGATGAAATCCAACGTCGTGGGAACAATGTAAGAAGGGCCTGAGATAGAGCGGGTGGAAAAGTTACATTGATGACCTGCTTAACGGACTTACGCCTTGGTGCAAGCTCCCACACATAATCATGGGTATACCCTCCAAGGAGCCCAAGTGAGTTTGGCCAATGTCGATTCTAGGTACCGTGAAGACTTTCCTGTCCATAGTCACCTTGTGTAAAGACCCTAAAGAGATAGGCCACTAAGGTTACCAATTACTACAGTGATGCCCGGGGAAATAATCGACAATCCGATGCATGCGCAAAGGCAGGGTATCTAGCCCGAAATAAACTTGAAAGGCTTCCACCCATCATTGCGGGTATACCTTCAAGCAACCCCCATAATATGTGCAATCTCTACACCAAGACCAACAAAGTAGGGTGAGTAACTCCTCCAGTATTAATACGACCTCAAGTTTGAGCCTTGTTTGAGAAGGGCTTCCCAGGACAAAATGTAGCAAGTGGATTTACCGCTCCCTAAATCAAGATTCTATGTTTGTTTACAGATTTGGAAAGTTATCTTTCACACCTATTCCAAAGCCCTACACTCTAAGCTAATGTAGTTTTGCTACCAGAAAATATAAAAATGTCTAATCAATTTTTATAAGCGCTTTATTTTTAAGTTTGTTGTTTACTCAAGAGGAAAATGGCATGGACTAAATGATGTTTTGACTGACTCTAAACAATGCAAAGAAATGAGAATGCAAATATTTCACTTCGATGAAAGCTATATTACGAGAAGGAGAAAACGTTTATCATTCCCATATGCACAATGTCCCAAAATTTTATTAAACTCATCAATATCAAGAACTTCACGAAATGAGCAAAAGAGACTGTACACTAATACACGATTCTTGCCCCCCCAGCCACGAGGGGGAATTTTTGTTTTTAAGATTTCAAGACCAAAAATGCCAAAAATCATGCAATTTCACTACTTCAAATGCAAGGATGCCCCCAAACTAATATAAAGCAAGAAATTAATTTTTTTTGTTTCAAAGATAGCTAAAATAAATAGTGAATCACTCCAAAACAAACACAACCCAAACGAAGTTTCTCTTTTAGCACGAGTTATTCAGAAAAAAAAAAAAAAAAGATTGTTTTTTTCACTAAACAATTCTAAAGAAAAACAAAGCTTTGTAACTGAAAGACACTCAAAGAAAGAGACCAAATATTTCAAAACAAAACAATCCAAAACAAATCAAAGATGGCTAAAAGAAAATTCAAAGACTGCCAAGAAGATTGTAATCAGACTATAATCAAACCCAAAAATTCACCCCAAAACCATATCACAGATATGGGCAGGGAAAACCATAAAAAATAAAAAAAATTCTCAATCGTCGCAGGCTGGAAGACTAACACAGTGTGTCGATCCTTGATCACTGCAGGCTAGAGAACAAATACAGTGCGGCGTCGCCGCACTGTGTCAAAAAGGTAGGGTGAGTCGACCCTAAGTTGCCACACTGTCCCTCAAAGAAGGGTGCGACGATCAAACAAAAAATGGAAAAAATTAAAATTAAGAAGGTTTTTCTAGTGAATTTAAACAGTCAGAGAGTCAAGCTAGATCTCCGAGTGACTTAGAAAATAGAACCCAAGCAATCAAAGTAAGAAAGAAATACAAACTAGCTAAAAAATATGCTTCCCCAGCGGAGTCACCAATTTTGTTATTGGGCTAATTGTTAAGTGTAGACACAAATCAATCCCCCCTAGTTTCACTACGGAACTAGAACAAAACAAGATAGTACACTACTCTTTTCTTAGATTCGATTATCAAATGAGAGATGGATCTAGGACATACCTTTTAAATATCGAAGATCTGACTTCGCCAATGCAATCCAAGCTCCATCACAAGGCTTATGGAGAAATATCTACAAAGAGACACAAGCCAACGAAGAAAAGAATAACATAGCCTACTTGATATGAAACTATGTATGTGATCAAGGAATCATACAATATGGACAAATAAGATTCGTATAGGAAAGAAAAGTATATCTGTATTAAAGAATGTGGAAAACAGATACAACCAGATGCCTTGATGTTGTCAGGTTCCTTCCAACAGTTCCTTGCTTCCCACACACTTCTAATCCACGAATTCTAAGACTGTAGTTCTGATAGCTACTCACAATCTATCTTGTCAAAGCAAAGCTCAAAGCCACTCTAACCAAGCTAACAATTTCAAGCCAAATTTCCAATCTTAAAAGCTAGCTTTCTCCTTGAGAGCTCCTCTCCTTTTATAAGCTGAAGAGGATAAGGTGAGGAGGTTAGGATGATCCCACTAAATCATAAACGCAAGTAAGATCCAAACCGTTCGAAGGCCACCTCAGCATAGAAACTTCTCCTTCTAGAAGCGTCGAGAAGATGCTTGTTTTTCCCACGTATAGCAATCATTGCACCCTAGCTATAGTGCAACTTGTGGTGATGTCGCAGCCTAGATTTAGAGCAGAGTGTGGTGATCAGGCATCACCACACCCTTTGTATAGTGCAACCTGCGACGATCTTCCTTAATAGGGTTTTTACAAAGGAAAATACAATTTCTTCTCTTAGGCAAAGTTCTTCTCCCTTCTTTCTTCAGGAACTCAGGCTACTGACCCCTCTGAAGGCAACATATAGGTTTACATCATTAAAGTTCATAGGGATGATGAAAATAATGTGTAACAATAGGTGAAAAAATAATATTTAAAAACATATAAACCTAGCATGTTAGCCACTCTCCCTTGTGTAAGAACCCTTAAGGACATTCAAGGGTCATGAATTTGTGTACTTATTCTATTATCTAATTCATAATTTATTTTCTTAATTTAGATATGGTTAAGAACCTGTGTAATTCTTATTTTGTGCAAAATTTAGACATTATATTGTAAACACAATTTCTATTCTAAGCAAAATTAAAACAAATATTATTGTTTCCTATTAAGCACAATTCATCTATAACATTTGTAGTAGATATCAACAATTTATTTAGAAATTAATAAAAATATGAACAACAATTTAGAAATTCATAACTAGATTTATTAAGTGATGATGAATACCTTTGATTATATTTGATTTAGTCTAGTGGTGTAGATCCTTGTAAATTAGATGCCCTCCTCTACAAATTGGGCTGCCAAAATTAGATTTACCTCCCAACTAGTTAGGAATAACCTCTTCGGTTCCTTGTATTTAGGAAACCTTGGGGTTTCTTAGCCCTCTATGCCCAAATATCAAGAACAACATCCAACCAACAAGTATCTCAACAATC
This sequence comes from Picea glauca, assembly GCA_000966675.3. Taxonomy (NCBI): domain Eukaryota; kingdom Viridiplantae; phylum Streptophyta; class Pinopsida; order Pinales; family Pinaceae; genus Picea; species Picea glauca. The sequence goes on along the minus strand of JZKD02S2050052.1, from coordinate 1,055,295 downwards.
ATAGTCACTCTCTCAGGAAACAATCGATATGCATCTCACAGTTTACAATGTTAATAGTTTTCACTTCCAATGGTTCTCCTTCCCTTTAACTAAAATTTTTCCCCAAATCATGCAAGCCCCCCTCTCTCATTTCCCAAAATTCCCCTTTATGCCTCCTCTACCACCACCTTCCTAGATTCCCCGGGAAGGGTCCTATGAAGGTCAAACTAATATAAAATATTCTTCTCCCCACCTACCCACATTTATTCACCTGAAAAATATCTAATCCAGTAATTCAAATTTAATTCAGTAGGTCTCAAAATCTAAATATATATATATATATATATATATATATATATATATAAGTAGGGTGACTTTACAAGTTACATTTTTTCTTTCTTGTAATAATTTTAGTTGTAATGTAATTTCTTGTGTTAATGTTTATATTCACACTATTTTACTAGGAGGTTTCTCCTTCTTCTCAACTTTTCTTCCTCTTTCTACTCATCAAACCCTTCATGATTATCATCTTTATCATGTCCATCACCCTATAAAATAATTATCGATTTCTTGTGTTAATGTTTATATTCATACTATTGATTTTACTAGGAGGTTTCTCCTTCTTCTCAACTTCTCTTCCTCTTTCTACTCATCACACCCTTCATGATTATCATCTTTATCATGTCCATCACCCTATAAAATAATTATTAAATTCCATTCATGTTAGAACTTCACTATTAAACTATATAAAAAATTCAAATACTTAACTATATACACCATAAACTAAGCATTATTATTTCATTTTAATTCTTAATTTTTATTAGAAAATTAATTTTCAATATTAAAAATATTCGTGTTTGACTATATTTATCATAGCTAAATATTGAAAATGATGGGCAATATTTGTTGACCATATTCACTCTGTTAAATATGTTGACTAATTGACTAGATTGACTACTATGAGATAATTTGTTGATCATAGTTGTCTATATTGACCATAATTAACTATGTTGATTATACTGACAACAATTATGTACATTGATTATGTCGATCGTGATTGATAATGGTAAACTACATTGATCATAGTTCACTTGGGGTATTGTCATTTAAGTCACCCGAGAATAATAGTATTTGAGACTACAAACAACTTGAACATTTGCTACTTATATAGTATTTTGATTGGGGTCTCCTCCTCTTAAACTAGAGCTTATCATAAGGTCTCGAATGTGAACTTAGCCTTATATTAATTATTTTGGAAAAAAAATGTATTCTTTTTATTCTTGATACTTTAGATCCTCTTCAATTTTTATGGACGGGTGTGGATTAATCAAAAAAGAGTTGAGAGAAGTTCCTTTGGTAAATTGATTTGTTTTAGTTAAATTTATGCTTCTATGGAGTCACCTTGGTATGCCAAGTTTGGACTATTCAAATTACTGTGGAATACCCATTACATGTAGTATCTCATTTTGGTCTCCCTTATTTGGTGGTGCAAGAAGACATAGAACAATATGACATTGAATTAGGTGTTCCAATAGATTTAACTCATGTTGTAGTGTGTAAAAGAGGTAGAGAAAAGGGAAGAAAAAGGAGAAATAGGGAAATAATGAATTCTAAGGTAAACAATTGTGAAGACACACTCAAGTGAGATTTTTTTATCCAAGGCTAATTACTCTGAATGAAGTTCATAATTTCTCTAAACAAAGAGATAATTACTTGAATTTTGTAGTATGACCACAAAATGAGAACTCTAAAATAATTTGATAGATGAATTATATTCTAATGGAACTCTCCCCATTTTTGTTTCATAAAAAAAAATATTTTTATCCTATAATTTAGGAAATAGTTAGCTAGATGTTATGGAGTTAGAAGTGTGATTTTACCATACTACAAATTCAAGGCATTGAGACCCCTTTATTAATTGAATCCTTGATATTCGAGCTTAATTGAGGCATGGCCATAATGGTTTAGGAAGAGTGTAGCTAAATCATTATTTTATCCTATTTTATTTGGTTTGTTTACTTAACCAATATTTCTCATTTCTCATTCTTAACAATCGTCATTAACCACTAAATTTCAAAAACAAATGCATAAAAACAAAGAAATGCCATAACAAATCCATACCTATTATTATTAGTCCTTGCATTAGCTTCTATTGTAAATATTTTTCTCCACTTGTATTAGTCTATACTCAAACAAATGCATTTTTTAATAGGTTATCCTAAGTCTTAACTTGAAAATCTATCAAGTATTTTTCTAGTCCAATACGATCTTTCAAATTTTGTCCATAAGTTTACTTAAACTAATTAGAAACTTGCTCATATTATTTGATCTCAGATCAAGGTGTATGCCATTTTTCTAAGGGATTTTCTTATGTTTCAAGGTAGTATTTGCACAAAGATGAGCCAAACATTTAATGTTGTATCCAACTTAACATTAGTTCTTTAACATTTTTTTTTGTAAGAAGTATTTATGACTTCGATCAATGTATGAATCTGCACAACTTATATCCTTTCTAGGATCTTCCACAACCTCTCCATCTTTTTCATGCACCGAGATATATGGGCTTTCTCCTTTTTGCTGGCTCACATGCTCTGAGATAGTTGGGATTTCACCAACTCATAGCACCATCATAGTGTATTCAAACATATATCAAGGATGTGTTGGTGTATATGGTCCTCCTTGAGAGATCAAAATTTGATTTCTTTTTCATGCAAGAAAGTATTTAGGTGATAATATTTACCTGGGAAATCCATAATTTCATAGTTTGTTCTGATTGAGTCACCCAATCATTACCTACTTCTTTAATGCATGAGGAAGTAACACATGAGAAATTATTTTCAAGATAATAGTATCAAGCACAAGCATCTTGATATTTTTTCCATTGTGCAATCATTGGAGCCATTGCATGTGAGCATGGTGAGTTCTTCCGCTAGGGGAAGTAGTGTTGCAACTTCCCAAGTCTGCTCTTTTCCTCTTTCTAGATCAAGTATTAGAACCATATACTGCATATTGGGTTTTTCAAGTCTTTCGAGATGAGAGTAGGCGATTGAACAATGTTGGTTCTATCAACTTAACATTTCATCCTGCCACTTGGTTTTTAGTATCATGTCTTGTTGGGAAAACCTTAGATGAACTGTGTGAGGGAAAGGGATGCAACCGTTTAGACTTCATTGCAGTGCCTATGGACTAAGATGGATGTATTTCTCTTGCCTAAGTGTTCTAACTTGAGAATTCAATAAGGACTACTTCTGCCACCTCTTCTTTCAAAATGTTGTTGTGTATTTCTCGTGTGCTTAAGACGATTTCTCATTCACTTGTGCACCCGTGAATCATTCTCTTTCTTGTTGCCATGACCAGGGTGTTGATACATTTTCCCTTATTTTACCTAAGCATGAATTTCCCATGCAACCCTCTTTTATATAACACTTTAATCATTCAGATGTGGGGGTAATTCCCTTGTCAAAAGTCTCAACCACCCACAAACCACATCTTTCATAAGTTAAGTTCTTGTGGATGCAGGGAAACCTCTCACAAATCTTACCGTGGTTCTAACCTTCTCGCAACTCGCATATCCACAACTCACATCCTTGCAACCCGTATTATCATACTTAGATTATTTTTTTAGTTCCTCGAGGCTCATGTGGGAGGATGACACGCGACGTTCTTCCTACATACATTCTTCCACTCACATCCCACATTCCGCATGATAATATTTCTCCCTGCACCTGCATTCCATGTAATCCCATGCCCACATTCCACATAGGACATGATTTTTGGTTTCGACCTAATCATAGCATATCCATCGCACATCTCTCACATGACAAGAATGATTGTTGTTAATTAATGAGGGTTAATTTTCGCACATTTCCCCTCAGGCCTTGTGTATGCAAACAACAATTACCACTTAATGAGCGACATGCACCAAGTGTATTAGGGGGAGAATTTGAACAATGGATTGACCCCTAATTTATGATTACCAGGGAACCTATCAGATATAAAACCTGATTTATACATGTAATCCTCATACTTACCTAAGCGTAATGAAGGTGGAAAATATGACGAACAAGACAAGGTGAGAACCATTCCGTGGAGATACAATGAATTCATTGTCTTGAGAAAGTAGGAAATTCCAATGGTTTATTGCATATAAGTGGTATTCTTATCTTTCCCTCGAAGATAAACTTAAAAACAAATCTTGGACTTTGAGGATAGCTAAGGCTCATTGTGTACCTGAAGTGTTTGATTTTATAGAACTTGTAGCATGGTGCGCTCGAACATTTGATTCAAAGCATCAATTAATTGAGGTAAGGGAGAGTAAAAGGACTCATATCCTTTTGATGCCCAATGCTTTTAGAAGGATGCTATGACTCCCATCACCAAGCAAGGTCCTCGAGCTTTCTATGGAAAAATCCTTTCTGGATGCTCAGTGTGGTGGTGCAAATATACTCATGGATTTTTTGTTCCAACCACTTGTCGAACCCTTGAATCTTAGTGATTTTAATAAATTCATGTTGGATTAGTTGTATAAAGAGTTTGTGTGTATTTTCGTATGACTGGTGGGTCAAGAATTAACAACTTACATTCCTAGGTATTTTTTATATGTCCTCCATTACTTAGTACAAGTAGGGGTTGTTGTTCCAGAGTCTGTACTTAAGTATTAAGAAAGTACAGTGTCTAGGCATCCAAAAGCGAGTAAAGGATAAAATAGGGAGAAGAGTCAACCTTCAGGAAAGGAAGCTAAGGTTGATTTACAGGTTGTTGTTGTCTCACTTCCAACTGTTCCTGAATGTTTATATCTCATTCAATCGCGGCCCATGAACGCTCAAGTTCTACCCGGGTGTTGGCTATTTTAAGTATAGTATCGAAAAGGTTTAAGGCGATATGGGTTTGATCCGATAAACCGGGTTCAATATTAGGTTGTCTTACAATGGGGACAGTCATAGAGGAACAGTAAATTAAAAGTGAGTTCGAGGTTTTTGATGCTGTATCAATTTGATCTTATAAAAGAGAACTTTTGAATTCAATATTAAAGATAAGGTGCAAACCAAAGGCCTTTTTCCGTAATTGAGTTATATTTTAAATAAAGGGTGTGTCAGATGTGAGAAAAACATTAAACTGTCTATAACGCGAGGCTCCTATCAAGGGAGAATCTCACCCTATAAATAGAAGAAGAAAATAAGATAAGAAGGAATCTGACGAAGCATAAAATATGACAATCTAAAAGGTTCACAGGTCTTGTACTTGCTAATAGCCGATACAGAGGAAAAACTATAAACGATATAGATGGCTAAAAATTGATCACCACAGTAGAGGTTTTACTAAATTGCAATGGAACATTCATCAGACACATATAAGCGAAATGAAATTGAATATGAAATCACAGAGAAAACAAACTCATAACACAGTCTTGACAGAATCGGGAGTCTTCGGATTGCTTTGTATTAATTCTCAAAAAGTAGATAGTCTCTATTACAATTGACCAAAAAGGTCCAGCCTCTCTTCTTTATTTAAAATGTATATTTATACAAATTTCTATATGCTGGAATCTCAATCATTCCAGAGGTTTTTGGTTACAACAAAAGAGATTAAACGTTTCAATTCTTTGTATCTGTCCTTATTTAGTACCAGAAACCTGCCTCTTCGCATGCTCGATGTAAATGACACATTTCTCCACCAACTGGGATATCAACTTAGAAGGTTCTGCTTGATTATTTGCCTAAAAAATGTAACAATCCTTCACCAATTGTGGCAACTTTCCTTCCACCTGTTGGTCTTTGGCACTGATAGAACATAATTGTACAATTGGTTTAATTATCCATTTATCTATTTGGACTATGTCCGTCTGGGTTATTTGTGATATTTCAGCCAACTCTCTTTCTTCATTTTCCTTGATATTTAGCAGATACTTAGCTGTATTGATCTGGCCCAGTATCTCAATGCTGCTTTCACAATCGGAACACAACCAACTCTCATCTAGAAAACCAAAAGTTTCTTCACAAGATTTTCTTACTTCTTTAGCTTGTTGTCTACCTTCAGATATGTTACACTCCCATTCTTTCAGCAAGATGTTACCTTGGGTCTGCTCTGGGATGGAAAACCTGGAACTACTGTCTGTTTCCCTTTTCGTTGTGGCTATAATAGCCTCTTGGAAAGCAACCCGAGCTGCCCCAGCTTATTTTTCTCTGAGAGAGAGGTTTTCCAATACTCGATCAATGAGTTGGAAGTTGTTTTGAATTGTTTCCACCTTATCAAGTAGACCTTGCTGAGCTGCTGACACTCTTTTTCTGATTTCTATAGCTTGGGATTGAAATATCCCGATATCGATTACCTAGCTTTCGGTGAATTTTAATTTGGCATGTAGTTGCTCTATCAATTCTACTTGATGGCCTATCTGTATTTGATTGGTCTGAGCCATCAACTATGTCTGTTCGAGATCGACTTTGAACTTCTCGATTTCCTTTTGATCAACCACTCTAGCTTGCTATATACCTGTATTCGCCTGATCTTTGGCAGCGGCCTCTATTGTAGCTAGTTTAGCCTCTAATGTCTTGATCAAGCGATTTTTTCCCTTCAGCTGATCCTTTAGGGTCCTGACTGAATATTGGTTTGCTGTAGTGAAAGCCCCCAATGTTCCTGCTATTTGAGTTGTAAATTCCTCTTTTTTCATAGCTCTCCCATCAGTTAAAATTTTAAATTTCTTGGATACTGTGCTCGCCTCCTGGTAAAGTTCTTGTTTCACGACAACCTTTCTCTTCTTATCGAAGAAGAATTCATTCAGAGGTATCTCTTCCATTGTTATGGGCATTAATTCTTCACCAAAAATCCAACATGTGTCTGGGATCCCCTTTGTGGACTGTAGGGGGGTAACATAAATGATGGGATTGTCGACCTGCTTAGATGATTTCCCTGGAGTAACAACTGAGGTTGGCTCACTTGGAGGGTTGGAAGTATCGGCTTCCTGTTTCGGGCCCCCAGTTTTCTCTTTCCTGTCCTGGTGTTCTTCTTGGTCGGGTGTTGAATCTTTGGAGCCCTCGGCTTCCATTTTCCACACCTCTACGGTCATTGGGTTCTCACCTTGTAATACTGGGGGAAGGCAGCTTCGCCGGTGTTCTTGGAATTTGAAAACATCGACCCTCTCTTTGGGCAACAGGGCTTGTATCCAAGCCAAAACTTTGGCATAAGATATCACGCCTCGGAAAATATCATCATGAGGTGAATTCTCATGTTCAAATCTTTTAAGGCCACAACTAGCCATGTGATTACTCATGACCCTGTGTGGGTCGTGTTTCTTGAATTCAATGTGAACCAATTTAATATTTTCCAAGGCTGTTGCCTCAGCCTTTGCATGCCAAAAATCTAATAAAGAATAGGTATTCAAATGAATGGTGAATGGTGTCCATACCTTCTTTGAAAATCCTTTAAGCTCTTTTCTTATGCCACCAATCACGGTTTGCCTGGAAATCTCACGACAAGCCAACCTATTGGGCATAAATAATGGTAGAGCATGGAGAGGAACAGAGGCACTGAAAACCCTGATGTATGAAAATTCTGCTTCAACGTACCAGTCAACCACACTGCTCAAATTGACCACGATGCTATCTGAGATCCTGGGTAGTGGATTACCGAAGATGGTGACATGCATCGGTACCATTACCCTATTGAAAATTTCGTATATGAAATCTGTGGCCTTATCCTCCCAAAGATTTGAATGGTAGACATGGATAGGCTCAGCATCAAATGGAGCTTAGATCCAACTCATTGAGGGAAAAGGTATCATGAAACACACGACGTCCATGAGGTATGCATACATAAAAAATGAAGCGACCTTCCTGCTCACCTTCTGCATCCGATATTCTGTAATCCGACTGGTTAGACTATTTGACAACAGTTTGGATTAGTCGAAGGAACAACCTTCCGCGACTATATGCATCAGAGGCACCCACGAGAGGAAAAAATGTGTGGTGTCTTCTCTCCCATACAATATACAGGTCATCATTGCTATGTATTTGAACTGCGGTTCCAAAGAAGATATGGAATAAACTCCGTTACTATCTACCCTGAACTTCACGGGGTGTGAGACCCAATCCTTGATCAAATAAGATAATCTTTTTCCGTATTGATCGCATTCCTTTTGTTTAAAATCCTCCAGAAACTTGGCATTGTATGTGAAGTTCGACATGGATGGCAACTTGTACATCGCCTGTAAGTGTTCTAGTCTAAAGGTCCCAATAGTGACCTTCTGCTCGCTGATGATGGTTCTGGTTGGGATATCTACATGATCTAGCACCCATCAGATCATATCATAGTAAGGAAGAAGACGTGGCATGGACGCTACTTTATGCATCTCTGCTTGGACGATGATCTTGTATTTGGTGGCCAAGTCGTCCATCTCGTTATCACTGGAATCATCAGAACAGTTCACCAATTTGGACTGCAAAACCTCGGAGATGTATGACCAGGTTCTGACAGAATCAACGCTTCGTGGTGAAGTATCAGAAACATTATTAGAGCCTTGTCCTAAAATCTCATCACTTGCCTTGGACGCTTTTCGTGGGGCCATGACAAGGGATTGTGACTTAGCTCTCTTGTAATAAAAATGTGTATACATACAAAAATCAGCTTGTTGAGAAAAGCTTCTCTGCGCAAAATAGAAATGATCTTTATGACATGAAAGAAAAAGATCTATATCTTCGACCATTTAAAACCTCGATGTCCTTATGAACAGAACGGTCAAATCATTTTTAGAGACAAATTTAGCAATAAAAACCATATCCTTACTTGTCGCTTCGCCTCATTTCCAATTAATGCCATAAATTTCGACGGTTCGTGACACAAGTTGGTGCAAGGAACATTTAAATTTACCTTGTAGACTGTGCATATTATTACTTGTATTAAACACTGATTAAGTTGCCTTAGTTTCTTTAATCAGGTTTTCTTAAACTTTAATCAACCTTTTAGCGTTCGCCGTATCGGGAGCTTTCACTCTAACCTTTCGATACCCTAAAACCCGAGATTGCGATGACGCGATCTAGTTAAGCGAAAACGTACTCTGGATTAAGAGTTTGATTAATCATGTTTAGTTAATATCGCGACTTCGCGACTCGAGGCTTCGAAGTTAAAGTTCCCGGGAGGAGCGTATGCTGAGTCGCGAAATTTCGAGATCACGATGATGTGATCTAGTTAAGCCAGAAGGTAAACCAGATTAAGTGTTTAATTAATTTATATTTAAGTAATATTGTGACTTCGCGATTCGGGGCTTCGAAGGTATAGCTTTTGGGAGAAGCGTATGCCAAGTTGTGAAATCCCGACAGAGTTTAACTATGGTTAAAAACCATTCACCCCTGACACTAACCCGGGTAACTTGCGCGAACGTCTTGCGATTTCGCCTATCGGAGTTATGACGGTAAGACTTTTGGGGAGGGAAAATGCCGAGACGCGAAATACCAATAGTGCTTAACTAAGGTTTAAGGAACTTTACTCTCGATGCTAACCTGGGTAAACTTTCAAGGTTACTTCGCAACTTCATGCATCAGGGCTTAGAAACAGTGTGACTTGTAACTCCCGAAACGCGATATCCCGAGGTAAAGAAAAGTGAAAAAGCTCATTCATGGTTAAAAGGAAAAGGTATTAGGAGTACAATGACCCTCGACACTTTGCATATCGGGACTATTGAGATTTTCAAACGGTAAAGGTCATGAAGTAAAAGACAACTTAAAAGACCAACCTTTGATTGCAAGAATTACGCTTAAAACTAGTCGAAAAAGGCGGCTCCAACATAGGCTGCAACTAGGTATCCCGTCTCCCTATGAGACAGAAAGAACAGTGGACCACGTGCCTGTATTGGGTAAATGGAGTCATTGGTTTCACTTCTATGAAACTCGCTTAAGGAAAGGGTATACGGAGGGAAGAAGAGATTTTGTCTTTCACTTCTGAAAAGCTTTTCAACACTCAAATACGTTTCACACTCAGCAACAGTCCCTTTCATGACTTTCTCTTTCTCTTTACTGAATTTAGGTCTGCATTAAGACAATCAAAACAGTCCTAGGAAATCCAACAGATCTTGTGGCTTTTGGTTTGCATCAAACGAAGTTTATTACATGTTTTTAATCAGGGAGCCCTATTTGAACTTAGGATGTAGATACGGTTTCAAGAAAATTGATTTCCAGAGTAGAGTGAGATTCATGTATAACAACCTTACAAATATCTCAGATATTGCTTTACTGCCAGTGAGCCTGTTTAGTACCCCGGTGAAGTTATCTGGCCCTTTTTGCTAAATTTCTTTCACCACTTTGAAATATATTTATGCATTTAAATGCTGAGACGAGGACAATCATTTCTGAATTTCCTTTCATCGTCTCTTAGGACTAGATGGACAATTAAATATGACTTTCCTTTCACCATCTGTCTTATAATTTACTTTTTAGAACACGAAGTGGGGGCAATCAGTTTGTATAAGGGGTGATATCTGTGTAATATTTTGCAATGGAGGTCTATCAACTTACTTTGATTACTTGGTACCAACCTTCCCTTAACTTTCACAACACCTTAGCCCGCAGGGAAAAAGGGGAAAATTTATTTCTAGGAGTTTTCCTTCGAGCAAGCCTCAATCTTTCGAAACTGTTGAAAAACCTAGAATAGTCAGGATCAACCTATGCATAACTTTGTTTAGTAAGAGACTGAGGAGTTGTGAAGACCAACTTACTTTCCATAATATGATTTACAACTTTCAAAGTTAAAACGTAATCTCTTCCCCCTATGTATATAAATCCGGAAAGATACTTGGATTTTTAAGAAGGTAAATCTGAAGAACGAAAGAAAGGTGATAGACAGAGGTTTGTACACTGAGAAACAGGGGTCAAAAATTAAGACCAACTCTTGAAAACCTTTTCCCAGAGATGCTTTACTTTTTCTGCTTATTTTAACTACCTCCTATCTTTATTTTAAGTTAAAATCTTAGGACCCAGAGCAAGTCATTGTTCTTTTAAAAAAAAAAGTCAAGCGAAAACATTATATTGATGGGACTGTTACGGTGCTTTGGAGACCTTTGTTTTCTTAAAGAACAAAATTCTCAGGAATTCGTACCTTTGCCTTACCATTTTAAAATAATCGAAAGCCTTTTCTATCACCTGTTTTTGGTGAATTTGGTCCCCGATATATGACTTTCTGTTTTCTCCTTTCGCTCGTTTAGGTCGCAAGCCGACATCCTATAAACACGAAGAGTATCTTTTAAAAGAGTTGAATGTATTGGAGATTGTGTATCTCTACTTCTACAAAATTACTGACCTAATTAATCAAAAGTGAAAATAAACTTACCCCAAAGAAATCATGAGATAGAAAGAAAATACAAATTGGTATATACAATGGAAATCTTTTAGGAACCAATTATTTCATGTAGTGTTTTAAATAACACCCATTAACAGGGGCGTTGAAGATTTTAGCGTCCAAATTTTCTAATAGGAACAAATTTTTTCCTTCGAGAGATGCGAATTTGAACGGTCCATACCATATATGATCGAATTTACCGTGTTTCGCCGAATCTTCCTTTCTGACATCCCATTTCAAGACTAAATCGCCAGGGAGAAACTCTCTGTCTTTTGCCTTATGGTCGAATAACGTTTTCATGTCATCTTGGTATTTTTGCAACCTTTCGTCCACTTCGACCCTGTGCTATTGTACTTCGATTAGCTGGTTTATCCTTCTTGTGACATGATTCGGTTCTTCTTTCTCGTCTTGCCATAGTTTCATTATGGGAAGCGCCAGATTTATGGGTAATACCACGTGAGTCCCGTACACCATCTGGAAAGGAGAGGTGCCGATGGATTTTTTTGTGCCTATCTGATTCGCCCATAATGCATATTTTAAATGTACATGCCAAGATCTTTTGTTCTCGTTCAACACTTTCTTAATTATATTGATCAGACTCTTGTTCGAAGACTCAGCCAGTCCATTTCCTTGGGGATAATATGTCGTGGAATGGCCAAGCACGATATTGTATTTTTGGCAAAAACTGATCATAGCCATAGATTTAAAAGCCCGGTCATTATCTGTGACTATATTTTAGGGGCAACCAAATCTAGATAAAATGTTTTCTTCTAGAAATCTATTACCACCGAATCTGTTTCCCTTCTGGTTGGAATAGCCTCCACCCATTTAGTGAAGTAATCTGTGGCGGTTAGGATCCATTTGTGTTGAGCGCTGGAATGGGGGTTAATTTCACCTATAAAATCCAGTCCCCACTACTGAAAAGGAGCCTCTGTTTTGACCGGTACTAACGATAGAGCTAGGAGTTTATGCTTGCCCGCGAACAATTGACAATGGTTGCAAGCCCTGACTTTGGCATTGACGTCTGAGAAAATTTTAGGCCAATAATACATTGCCCTCAGGATTTTATAAGTTTAGGCCAATAATATCTCGATATCGATTACCTGGCTTTCGGCGAATTCTAATTTGGCCTATAGCTACTCTATCAATTCTCCTTGCTGGCCTATTTGTATTTGATTGGTTTGAGCCATCAGCTGTGTCTATTTGAGATCGACTTTGAGCCACTCAATTTCCTTTTGATCAGCCACTCTAGCTTGCTCTATACCTATATTCCCCTGATCTTTGGCAGTGGCCTCTGCTGTAGCCAGTTTAGCCTCTAATGTCTTGATCAAGTGATTTTTTCGCTTCATATGATCCTTTAGGGTCCCGACTGAATATTGGTTTGTTGTAGCAAAAGCCCCCAATGTTCCTGCTATTTGAGTTGCAAATTCCTCTCTTTTCATAGCTCTCCCATCAGTGGAAATTTTAAATTTCTTGGATACTGTGCCCGCCTCCTGGTGAAGTTCTTGTTTTACGATAGCCTTTCTCTTCTTATCGAAGAAGAATTCATTCGGAGGTAGCTCTTCCATTGTTATGGGCGTTAATTCTTCGTCGAAAATCCAATCTGTGTCTGGGATCCCCTTTGTGGACTGTAGGGGGGTAACAAAAACGATGGGATTACTAACCCGCTTAGATGATTTCCCAAGAGTAACAACTGAGGTTGGCTCTCTTGTAGGGTTGGAAGTCTCGGCTTCCTGTTTCGGGCCCCTAGTTTTCTCTTTCCTGTCCTGGTGTTCTTCTTGGTCGGGTGCTAAATCTTTGGAGCCCTCGGCTTCCGTTTGCCGCACCTCTACGGTCGTTGGGTTCTCACACTGTAATACTGGGGGAAGGCAGCTCCACCGGTGTTCTTGGAATTTGAAAACATTGACCCTCTCTTCGGGTGACAGGGCTTTTATCCGAGCCAAAACTTCGTCATAAGCTCTCGCACCTCGAAAAATATCATCATGAGGTGAATTCTCATGTTCAAATCTTTTAAGGCCACAACTAGCCATGTGATTACTCATGACCCTGTGTGGGTCATGTTTCTTGAATTCAGTGTGAACCAATTTAATATCTTCCAAGGCTGCTGCCTTGGCCTTTGCATGCTCAAAATCTAATAAAGAATAGGTATTCAAATGAATGGGGAACGGTGGCTATACCTTCTTTGAAAATCCTTTAAGCTCTTTGCTTATGCCACCAATCACGGTTTGCCTGGCGATCTCGCGACATGCCAACCTATCGGGTATAAATAATGGTAGAGCATGCGGAGGAATAGAGGAGCCAAAAACCCTGATGTATGAAAATTCTGCTTCCATGTACCAGTCAGCCACACTGCTCAAGTTGACCGCGATGCTATCTGAGATCCTGGGCGGTGGATTACTGAAGATGGTGACATGCATTGGTACCATTACCCAATTGAAAATTTTGTATATGAAATCTGCGGCCTTATCCTCCCAAAGCTTTGAATGGTAGACATGGGTAGGCTCAGCATCAGATGGAGCCCAACTTCATCTCATTAAGGGAAAAGGCATCATGAAACACACGGTGTCCATGAGGTATGTGGACATAAAAAATGAAGCGACCTTCCCGCTCACCCTCTGCATCCGATATTCTGTAATCCGATTGGTTAGAATATCTGACAATAGTTTGGCCCAGTTGAAGGAACAACCTTCCGCGACTATATGCATCATAGGCACCCACAGGAGGAAAAAATGTGCGGTGTCTTCTCTCCCATACAATCTACAGGTCATCATTGCTATGTATTTGAACCGCGGTTCCAAAGAAGATATGGAATAAACTTCGTTACTATCTGCCCTGAACTTCGTGGGGTGTGAGACCCAATCCTTGATCAAATCAGATAATCTTTTGTCGTATTGCTTACATTCCTTCTGTTTAAAATCCTCCAGATACTCGACATTGTATGTGAAGTTCGACGTGGATGGCAACTTGTACATCGCCTGTAAGTGTTATGGTCTAAAGGTCCCAATAGTGACCTTCTGCTCGTTGATGATGGTTCTGGTTGGGATATCTACATGATCTAGCGCCCATCAGATCATATCATAGTAAGGAAGAAGACGTGGCCTGGCCGCTACTTTATGCATCTCTGCTTGGATGACGATCTTGTATTTGGTGGCCAAGTCATCCTTCTCATTATCACTGGAATCATCAGAACAGTTCACCAATTCGGACTGCAAAACCTCAGAGATGTATGACCAGGTTCTAACAGAATCAACGCTTCGTGGTGAAGTATCAGAAACATTATCAGAGCCTTGTCCTGAAATCTCAGCACTTGCCTTGGATGCTTTTTGCGGGGCCATGACAAAGGATTGTGACTTATCTCTCCTGTAATAAAAATGTGTATACATACAGAAATCAGCTTGCTGAGAAAAGCTTCTCTGCGCAAAATAGAAATGAGCTTTATGACATGAAAGAAAAAGATCTATATCTTCGACCATTTAAAACCTCGACGTCCTTATGAATAGAATGGTCAAATCATTTTTAGAGACAGATTTAGCAATAAAAACCATATCCTTACTTGTCCCTTCACCTCATTTCCTATTAATGCCATAAATTTCGACGGTTCGTGACACAAGTTGGCACAAGGAACATTTAAATTTACCTCATAGATTGTGCATATTATTACTTGTATTAAACACTGATTAAGCTGGCTTAGTTTCTTTAATCGGGTTTTCTTAAACTTTAATCAACCTTTCGGCATTCGCCGTGTCGGTAGCTTTGACTCTAACCTTTTGACCCCCTAAAACCTGAGATCGTGATGGCGTGATCTAGTTAAGAAAAAACGTAATCTGGATTAAGCAGTTGATTAATCATGTTTAGTTAATATCGCAACTTCACGACTCGGAGCTTCGAAGGTAAAGTTCCCAGGAGGAGCGTATGCCGAGTCGCGAAATTTCAAGATCATGATGATGTGATCTAGTTAAGCTAGAAGTTAAACTGGATTAAGTGTTTAATTAATTTATATTTAAGTAATATCAGGACTTCGTGATTTGGGGCTTTGAAGGTATAGATTTTTGGAGAAGTGTATGCCGATTTGCGAAATCCCGACAGAGATTAACTACGGTTAAAAACTATTCACCCCTGACACTAACCCGGGTAACTTGTGTGAACGTCTCGCGATTTCGCCTATCGGAGTTATGACGGTAAGACTTTTGGGGAGGGCAAACGCCGAGACGCAAAATACTGACAGCGCTTAACTAAATTTTAAGGAACTTTACTCTCAGCGCTAACCTGGGTAAAATTTCAAGGTTACTTCGCAACTTCGTGCATCGGGGATTAGAAACAGTGTGACTTGTAACTCCGGAAACGCGATATCCCGAGTTAAAGAAAAGTGAAAAAGCTCATTCATGGTTAAAAGGAAAAGGTATTAGGAGTACAATGACCCTCACCACTTTTCATATCGGGACTATTGAGATTTTCAAAGGGTAAAGTTCACGAAGTAAAAGACAACTTAAAAGACCAACCTTTGATTGCAAGAATTACGTTTAAAACTAGTAGAAAAAGGCGGTTCCAACAGGGGTCATTTTCGATTGGGACCATATTATTTCAAATGAAATTTCCCACCAATTTTCAAACTAAATTTAGACTAAGAGGTTCTACATGACCTCTTACCTGGTTCTTTCTTTGGTTTACTGTAATACATTTGAGGGCATGCCCCAAGAGGAAATGCCACTTTTGACGAATATCCTAATTAATTTTAGTACCCACATTTTGGAAGCACAAGGCACCATTTCATTTTTACCATATCCAAGATTCCTTTGTTAAGGAATGCAAAAGTATACTCATTGGGACTGAACAAGATAGGGTGAAAAAGGAATCCATGGATTTTCTCATGGGGAAGGGAGTATGTACTATGTGTATTGGACAAATAAATCACATACATAAGGATCTTTGGTTTTGAATGGAAGCCTCTTCTTCTCCCTTGGTTGTCTTGTGATAGGTTCTTGGTTTATGAGTTATGTAGATAGTATATGACATGGTCTTTGTTCTTCGATAAGAAAAGGAAGCGGTAATTTATTCCCATGCCTTTCAATATTGTTGATATTATAGTCAAGAGTTCGTCAAGCCTGACTGAGATGGCAGGGTTCTTTGAGTATTTTAATATGAAAGAAGCTAAAGCCTCTAGTGGTTTTGATCCTGAAGCCAAGGTGATGGACACCCTAAGAAAAATTGATCCCAAAAATAAGAGCAAAACATATGCTAAGATTCACATAAAAGATAAATTTCAAATGTTGGTGCAATAGAGGTCTCTCTCATGAAGGAAAACAAGAAGACACAACATAGACAAAGGGGAAGATCCAAAACCAATGCCAAAGGTGGTGTAGTTCATCACTCCCATAAGAGTTCCTATTCAATCCATAATAATTAGGAAGTTAATGGTGGTGGAAGGGAGAATAATGGGGGATGTGTAGGTGATGGATGTTATCACTGAAATTTCGTCCGCACAGGGCGACAAGAACTCCGCATCATCAACACAGAAAAACAGTCGTTCATGGCACAAGGATTAACTCCACAACACAGCAAAAGGGTCAAAACTATGCAAAATGGCCAAAAAATTAAAAAGTGCTATGCACCCACTGAGCGCGCGCGCGCGCGCAACATCTTCGTATCTGGAGCGCATATGCGCGGCTGTGGGGTGCAAAACCCGCGCGCCTGCCAAACGACGCATTTATGAAGCTGGTCGGCCTCCCAACCA
>JZKD02S2050052.1:1006150-1038253 GCA_000966675.3 Picea glauca | reverse complement strand
TAGTTGTTTTCTTTCTAACCTTTTACATCACAGCTGTCATGACTAGCAGAGCCCAACTAGGCATGTAAGCACTCACTTTTTGCTCACACATTGACGAAAAGAGTGCAAACAATGGAGATGGTGGGGACCCCCCTTGATATCAATTAGAGATAAAAAAATGTTATTACTCATGTTCCTAAGAGAAAGAGGAATCCAAATGTAAGCAATTCTCAAGACCCCGAGGGTCTGGAAACAATGGCAACATACATGGAAGTTGACGAGGTGAATGATGGGCCTGCATGGGCCACAATACAAATAATAGAGAGTAAATTGATGGTAGAGGAGTTGGCCCAGGAGGGGACAAGATTTTTTGAGGAAGAGTTTGTGACTCTTTGCCATGCCAACTATGATAAGCATTCCAAGATGATACAAATTGAAAGGGTCAATCTAAAGGATAAAAGAGTGACATGAAAATGGAGATTTGAAATTGAAGTCAAAGGTATGAGTCCCTCAAGGGTTCTCAAGTTTCATCAGGGAATGGGTGAGGCATTATCCCCCTTGATAGTAGAGAAATAATTAGAGAAATCTAGATTGAAGAAGAGGATAAGGGAGCTCAAAGTTTCCCTTACTCCAAAGTCATTATTTACAGAACCCTTATCTATGATAGTCCCAGATGAATTCCCTAAAAAAGTGATTGGATCAAGCTCTAAGGTCACCAGGGTTGCTAAAATGTTGATGGGTGTCGGGAAATATGTTGTTGAAAACATTAATCAAAGGCTCGATATAATCATGGAAGATTTGGAAATTTATATAGAAAGGTGTCACGACGAGAAGAGTTTGTTCACTTAGGGAATTCTTGTAGAAATAATTACAATTTTATCAAAGTTTTTAAGAGAATGCAATAAGTACTTTAATTGTAAGAATATCGAGCACGGACGAGTTGGCAAGACAAAAACAAGTTCTCCCTTCCAAAAATAGATTGAAGCAAATACATGATGGTTGTCTTGGAAGGATGGATACACTTCAACAATTGATCGCCACCTGTGATGCTCTTGAAGGAAGGAGAAGTACATTGTTTATGAGAGTGGTGGAGATCGTCAAGAAAACTGAAGGTCCACCCTTGATAAGGGATTCAATGTTATTAAAAGGAGACCAAATGGAAGCTGAGCTAGGTATACTAAGGGTGGCACAGGGAATTGAATTTGATGACCTCACTAACTTTCTAGAGGAGGAGATCCGACATTAGCTGGTTAGTTTTACGAACAAGAATGAAGACCAAGCATGCCATGTTGAATATGATTGAATATGAGATGTTCGAGGTTAGAGTGAAACAAGATATAACCATAGAATCTTTATGAGAGTATATTCAAGAATGGTTAAATGGTGCATTGGAAGCGATAGCTAACCCACCTTGATATTGAAGATTCAAGAAATGGTTATGACAGTTCGGACCGATGGTGTTGCTTCTTATTTAAAGAGAAAGAAAAAAAGGTGTAGGGCATAACCATCAGTCCTTGCTTCCATTTTTGTGAGTCTAACCCTTGTTTGAAGCATTCTCCTATGTTTTCTTCTTTCTCAGTCTATAATCATCTAGTTTTTTCATCTAAATGCTATTGTTTTTGTATAAGACTGATTTATGACTGCTTCATTTTATCTTCCAAGTTACCTCTGCTCAAATGTATGGTCTGTTCATTTTATTTGATCTTGAATAATGAATTTGTATTTATTATTTAAACTCCACATAGAGCTATTATGGGGCTCATAACTTTTATGCGAGCATGAAATCTCAAGAATTAATTTCATTTACATCCTTATGATATTAATGTCACAAAATCATTTAAAGTTCTCTAAACAAGACCATTTTTGCTACATTATATTCTGTTTGCATTTCTTCAAATTTGTTGTTGTCTCTTGCTATGACATGGGAAGTGGTTATGGTGGAATAGGAGAAATTTTGTTTGCTTTCCTTATGATTGATTTTTTTTTGCTTTAATATTTTCTTTGCCTATTCCACTCATGAGAATTAAATGTTAATGAATGAAAAATACAGTGAGAAAGATAGTCGTACCACCTTTATAAAAATGAAGAGGATATCTCTAAATCCCATGAGATTTCCCTACGAGGTTGTCTCTTTTCATTGACAAGAAAAGAGATCAACACAGGGTTGTTCCACAACCATCTCTTTTATGCATCACATCCTAAGCCACCTACCATCCACCTCAACCGCCCTATCGCCGACTTTCCTTTCCTATCAAAGAAAGATGGTCCCACTATCTATAAATATATTAGATTAAATGGATATGCAGGAAGATAATCTATTGAATCAATCACTGTGAGTATTGATAAGGATCTGTCACTTGGTTCATGTTTTGTAACATCTAGACATAAGAGATTACCCATTATTTTTCACCTAGAGGCATATTCAAAATCTCTCTTTTTGGAGAAATCTTTCCTACATATTACATTTAACAACCACCACACTACAAAAATGTGAGTAACTCCCTGGGTGCTAGTTCTGTACAAGGCCTAAATCATGCATGCCCTTCAATCTCTAACATAATCTTCATCTCGGCCACTCTCACAAATAGAATAATACATTTGCGAAGTTCTATTTCATCTCTTTCCTTATTGATACCAGTAATCCTCACATAACTGTAACCATATATGTGAACAATATTGGCTTGTGTTCTTTATTAGAAAGGAGTACGGTTAATTTGATGCATATTTGGTCTAATCTTATACCAACTTCCCTTGAGGGGGTGCTTAGCTTAAGAGTTGTATTGTTAGTATTTCAATGCTATAGTATCAATTTGTATGAGCTTACTCTTATTCCTACCAACCTTATCAGTCTCTTAATCTGTTGCATTTCCAGATCTGGTTGATCAAGTGTCAGGATCACCCTTCCCAATATCCCTTTCATATTTAGAGTGATCATTAGTATAACCGAGTGTTCATTGCCTAGTTCTAGCAAAAAAGGTAGCATCCGAGCCAAAGCATGTTACCTGTCCTGGTAGCACTATTAGTAGAGACCTATTAGTAGTTCAGTAGCAAGGGATGTCTAAGGCAACCTAGTTGAAGATGCTCAATTCCATGTAAAACTGGAAAGCCTTTTCTTTAGCGAAGTTATTATAAGCAAGGGGTCACTTCTCACAACTATTAAATCTCTATATCTTCTCCCTAAACTAAAAACTCCATAAGTAGTGATTGTTGGTAGAGAAGACTAATATAGCAAGGGGGAGCGGGGTAGATCTGAGGGTTAACCAAGTAGTGCCGACATAGCTTCTAAGGTAATATTGAAGAAAGATTTTGTTTGTCACCACGTGTGAAGCTGCAGTGCTATTGAAAAACCAAAAAACATTAAAGGGTGTGTTAGGGTATAGGTGTATTGCATTAAGCAATCAATGGAGATGATGCAAAACACGTGTTGAGTGTGGAAAACCGTAACTATGAATAACAAGCATTATCCAATATTTTATTTATTTATTTATGATGTCAACCAACTTATCATATGTTAATATAAACCATTTTAAGACCGTGAAGTGTGGGCTTCAAGGTTTGTACTAAGGATGCAACTTTTTTATTAAATGAGATCGCAACATCACTAAACTCATCAACTCATTATCAATATGTTGCAGAGAGTAATTTGAGAAGGCAAACATCCAAAAGGAGGAAGACCAATGAGGCCAAATAAGGTGGCACATTCCCTGTAAATATTATGTCACAAAATCATTTAGTATCATAAATTTATCAACACAAAGTTCTCACTCTTATTTATTCTTGAAAATCCAAATATATTAAGAAATCTTAATTTAAAAATTTAAATATATAATACAATATATAAATTTCTATATGATAGAAACCAAAAAAATGTCTTTGTCAATGTTTCTAAAATTAATTCAATTATTTTCATATAAACATTGTTAAAACTATTCCATTATTTCATTATTAATTTTCCTAACAACAAATTAATTCACTTATTATTTTTTTTTTTAAATCATTCAATGAAATCATTTATCACTCTTTATTTTATCATTTTTCATAATGTCTAAATATTAATATATTTTTCAACATGAAACATCATCATTAATATAAAGACAATAACAATATGACAATAACAATATGATCTATCCAAATGGAAATGTTGCTTAATACTTAGAGACTGAGTTGCTTTGCAAGATATGTTTGTTCATGTTTAATACTAAGATACTAAGTTGCTTTGTAACGTATTGTTGTTCATGAGACTAAGTTGCTTTGCAAGATATGTTTGTTCGTATTTAATATTAGAATAAGTTGCTTTGCAACATATGTTTGTTGATGAGACTATCTTGCTTTACAAGATATGTTTGTTCATATTTAATACTCAGAGACTAAGTTATTGTGCAACATATGTTTGTTCATGTTGTAAACATTTATAAATACATACAAAAATTATCTTCCTTACTAAAGATATAATAAAAATTACATACAAAAATTATCTTCCTTACTAATAATGATATAATAAAAATGATATATGTGAAAAAAAAAAAATATACATAAACTCAAAAAAGCTCTAACCCAAACCTAAAATTAAGAAACAAAAAAGCTCTTACCCCAACCCTTAGAAGAAAAAAAAAAAAATTCCCACCCAAATACGACTCTAAAGTCATTATAAAAACTATTTACAATAATATGACCCATACAATAATAATGTTCAAAAGGGAGTGACCTCGGGCACCGATATGCTCCCCTCTTTTGCCAACTCACCCTCGAGTCAACGAAGAGTGGCAGATAACATCTATAAGGAGCCACACAATTGTTGCAACCATCTGGAAGAATTTGACTGGTTCCTAGGACTTTGACCTCAGGCACAACCTCGTCTACATGCAACTATCTAGATGTTCATGAGTCGATATTTGCCCAACTTTATCACAATATCAGACAGAGCAATCATAAAGATTACCTAAATGGACCAAAACGTAGAATAGTTAGACAACACTTAAAAATAAGTTCATAATGGATGTAAGGTACCGTAAAACAATGCTATCACTTATTAATTAAAAAGTTTCTTCAATCATCGATTTGATGAATCATCTTTAGTTGTCAAATCACAAGAAATATTAAACATTATACAATGAATCAATGATTGGTTCATTGTCTTTTCATCCTCTTGATTGGATAATAAATAGTGTATCCAACTAACAATATGTACCAAACAGTGAATCAATGATTCACTCACTGTCTTTTCATCTTGTTTGTTGCATGATAAATGTATCAAAAGGTGAGTCAATTATTGGTCCACTGTCTTTTCATCCTATTCTTTGGATTAAAGAGTGTATCCAACCAATAAGATGTACCAAGTAGTGAATCAATGATTGACTCACTGTCTTTTCATGGCGATCAATAACCAGCCTGCTGGACAGGCTTTAATGCTGAAGCTATTGGTATATATACCATCCAATTCTTTTGATATATACACCAAGATATATCCGACGCTGTATATACCACCTACAACAACATTAATGCCTACCCAACAAACTGGTTATTAATCGCTGTCTTTTCATAATACTGTTTGTTGGATGATAAATAATATGTAACCAACAACACTTATGCAGAAGGCAGTGAACCAATATTTAACTCAATACAATCTACAATATCATCACTGGGAAGTCAAATCCGAACTCAGTTCTGACATACGACCTGAGAAATGCCATGTAAAATAGATTAGACGCAGCTCTCAGTCTCTATCACCATCAATTATAAAACCCGTAAACTGTGTGGATCGCTTTACCAGGTCTGAAGATGTTGTTCAATGGCGGCGCAACTGAAAACTAGTGATAATCCACTAAAAATCCAAACTCAGCTCACCCAATCTTGCAGCCACGATAGAGGAAACAACCACAACATTCACGAAATGTTAGAATACAAAATGACTCAATGGTTTAAACAAAGTTTCTCCTACAATCTCGCCATGCAGTACCAGCTGGTTAAAGGTACCAGAGAGTCAATCTTAAAGGTACCAGCTGGTTAAAATCACAGGACCACAACCCTACAACAACCAATCCATATTTGAAATGCCACTGAACTAAGATGCAACCCAATAATATAGAACACAACCAAGGCACATCCTTCAATAGCAGGTCACAACCCAAGAAGAAATGAGAAATGAAAAATCCGCCCTGCAAGTAATCCCACCTCACACCATGCCGTTCTCGATTTTTCCATTCAATAGTGCAACATCAACATCAATGGCAGAGAAGTTGGGGCTGTGGGGGCAGAGAAGGGGAGAGACTTCCCTATAAACCTGGGCCTAAGGCAGGTAACCACAAACCATATTAAGAAAGTAAGTCGAATTTCAAACCTGAATGGGCTTCTATAATAAAAACGAGATGTCGACCGTTCAACCTATCCAATTGAAATTTTAATATGGATAAGTTAATTGATACCAACATCGTGCCCTTAAGTCATAGAGAGAGACACATTCATTACAAGGAAAGTCATCAATCCCCAGGTCAATACATAGAAACGACGGACTCCTCATAAGCCATCAACACTAGGCCCATTGAAGCACACAACCACGTGCTTGTTATTTAGAATTTTGATGTTGATGACCGAGAGTCACACATTATTCACTAGGCAAACAAATGAGATGCAACCTTCCAAAAGGAAAATGTAGCTTGTCCCTTGCATGATCTACTATGTAGAAGGCATACCTGCCCAACATAATTCAGATAGAACTTGGATGCAATCCACAAATTTTTCATGAAGTATGGCACATACCACCTCTCACAGCATATCTGCCCAACATAATTTAGATAGAACATGGATGCAATCCACAATTTTTTCATGAAGTATGGCACATACCACCTCTCACAGGCATACCTGCCCAACATAATTCAGATAGAACATGGATGCAATCCACAAATTTTTCATGAAGTATGGCACATACCACTTCTCACTCAGATAGAGCATTAGAAAAAGCACCAACCCAAAAAACTCCAACATCCAATACTTCATCCAAAATATAATTCAGATAGAACATGGATGCAATCCACAAATTTTTCATGAAGTATGGCACATACCACTTCTCACTCAGATAGAGCATTAGAAAAAGCACCAACCCAAAAAACTCCAACATCCAATACTTCATCCAAAATAGATAGATATTCTCAAAATTTAACCACCTTCGATATAAGTGACTTCTGAGAGAGAAATGTTTCCTCATTTAGCTTAAGAAAACATATACCGTTTCTAAAGTAAAAGAATCAATCTACCATTTGCTAGAACATTGTACACCCATCTCAATTGAGGAAAATTTTTGCTTGTATCTAGTTTCTTATAGTAATCTCACCTTTATGATATCGTTGCCACCCATTCATGAGAAAAAACATACATGGTATTCCCAACTAATAAAAAAAATTAGCTTAATGAAAAGACCAACATAAATAAGCCAAGTGTTATTAACCACTACTATTAAACAATAAATACATAAAATACAAAAACAGTCTTTTTATGATTAAATGCATAATAAATACATAAAACACAAAAAATGATTTATTGATACAACCAACACTTATAAATCCATAGTGTTTATGCAAAAAATGATCTATTATTATTCATACAACAAACAGAAGCAAATACATAGTAAATACATAAAAATATGATCTATTGTTATTCATACAACAAACACTTACAAATACATAAAAAATGAAATATCAACAAACACAAGCAAATGCATAAAAAATGAAATGTCTTGTCCATAAAAAAAAAATGCATAGACTCTCGTGCACTCAACAATATGAAAGATACAATGAGAATGATATAAGCACGCATAAACCCTAAAATTTTGAAAAATGAATTATAAAACCTAACTCGAGAACCAATGTGGATGAAGGATCATATCTCTTTTCAAAAGAATATTCCACTTCACTCACTCACCCACCCCAAATACAACTTTCAAGTTATAAAGTCATAACAAAACCCATTTAGATAGTGTGACCCATATAATAATAATAATGTGCAATTAGGGCACACCTCGGGAACCAACAACAATGTCCTTTAATTTATACAAATTAATAACGCATCGATGTTAGGATTATAAACACCATTAAAATGATCATTTGATAATCAATGAGCAATTTAATTTTGGGTTGTTTAATTGCTTCAAGAAATGGTGTTTTACATTGGAATTTAGTAACATAAATTTGTACAATTTTTTTTAGATATTTAAATTATATAGAAATAATTATTTTAAATATGTAGATCTAAAAATTTCTTATAAAATTTTAAGTAAATATTCCAAAAAATATCATAAAAAAAAATAATTTCATAAAACATTTAAACTATTATTGTATCTTTATGAGATAACACAAACCACATATGTTTTGGCTTAAATCATTAATAATAATTTTTATTAACTATAATTTAATATATATAATAAAAACATTTATAAAATTTAATATATATAAGTAAAAACATTTATATAAATACAAATATTAATATAAAGTAAAAACACAAATTTAATAATTTAGTATATATAAATAAAAACATTTATATATTAATATAAAGTTATTTATAATCAAACATGGGAGTGGAATTTATTTTGATAACATAAATAGAAACAATTTACAATATACTTTTAAAGTTCTAAGAATTAATTTTAAATAATCAATGCATGCACTTTGATAACCATCTCTTAAGATAAAATCTTAAAGTGAGTTATAAACATTATTTAGGTACATCATTGTTTAGATGGTGTTCATGTATATCTTTGAAAATTGATGTAGTAACCAAATGGAGTCCTATAGCTTATATTATGGAGCTTGAAGGTAAAATTGATGTAGTAACCAAATGGAGTCCTATAGCTTATATTATGGAGCTTGAAGGTTTTTAGGATTAGTTAAATGGTTTGTTTCAACTTTATTGTATGTGTTTTCTATATTGATTATGGCATGTATTTTACTTAGAAATTACGTATCTTTTTTAAGTTTTTTTTTGAAAAAATTGATTAAAAAATATTTATAAGGATAAATTATGATTTTATTTTTGTTGATTCAATAAGGATGTATTCTATGAAAATCTCTTATTCTAGTTTCATAATGTTATTCAATTTTGTTCAATATTGGTGAATGGACAAACTCATTTTCCCTTGTATATGTATAGACACAATTTCAATATTATTAATTGGAAAATATATAAAATATGAAGATAAATTCAAAATTAAAGTGAACATCTTTTTATAAATGTTATCGAGTTAATTGTTAAGTGCGGACACAAATCAATCCCCCTAACTTCACTACAAAACTAGAACAAAACAAGACAATACACTACTCTTTCCTTAGATTCGATTATCAAATGAGAAATGGATCTAGAACATACCTTTTAAATATCGAAGATCCGACTTCGCCAATGCAATCCAAGCTCCATTATGAGGCTTATGGAGAAATATCTGCAAAGAGACACAAACCAATGAAGATAAGAATAAAATAGCCTACTTGATATGAAACTATGCATGTGATCAAGGAATCATACAATATGGACAAATACGATTCATATAGGAAAGAAAAGTATATATGTATTAAAGAATGTGGAGGAAAGATACAACCATATGCCTTGATGTTGTCAGGTTCCTTCCAACAGTTCCTTTCTTCCCACACACTTCTAATCCATAGATTCTGAGAATGCAGATCTGATAGCTACTCATAATCTATCTTGGCAAAGAAAATCTCAAAGCCACTTTAACCAAGGTAACAATTTCAAGCCAATTTCCAATCTCAAAAGCTAACTTTCTCCATGAGAGATCTTCTCCTTTTATAAGATGAAGAGGATAAGGTGAGGAGGTTCGGATGATCGCACTAAATCATAAAAGTGAGTAATATCCAAACCATTTGGAGGCCACCTCACCATAGAAACTTCTCCTTCTAAAAGCACCAAGAAGATGCTCGTTTTTCCCACGTACATGAATCATCACACACTAGCTATAGTACAACCTGCGACGACATCACATCCTAGCTTTAGAGTAGAGTTAGGCGATTAGGCATCACCACACCCTTTGTATAGTGCAGCCTGCGATGATCTTCTTTAATAGGGTTTTTACAAAGGAAAATACAAATTCTTCTTTCGGGAAAAGTTCTTCTCCCTTCTTTCTTCAGGAATTCAGGCCACTGACCCCTCTGAAGGTAACATATAGGTTTACATCATTAACGATCATAGGGATGACGAAAATAATGTGTAACATAGAGCCCCCCAAAGTATGAAGTTAGAACATAGTGATAGATGAAATACTTTATCGAGTGTGTGTAGGGAACACATAACACATCGATTGGAAACCTGCCAAGAAACAAGGAAATATACTACAATAATATATCATCACTGAGGTAGGCATTCCCATACTTAGAATACAAATGACTCAAAGCATAAATGTCGACATGCAAAGATCCATGTCAAGTAAGACAGGTCATGGCCACCGAACATACACTATGAATCCATGCCAATATGACTCAAATCTGAACATAGCCACAAAAAATACACTGTGGATCTATGCATTAAAGACTCAAATTCGAACATAGCCATGAGACATACACTGTGGATCTATGCAACAGTACAATATGAATATAATCCAATGCAACCTAAATCTATCAGAAAAGATCTAGGGTCTTCAACTCCACCACTCTTTAGTAGGAATCTAACCATGCGAATACATGTGCTGAAGTCAAACATGGTAGAAACCACTTGATTACTGGTCATTAATGAATACCATTAACAAGTGTGAGGAGAATCACCATCAATGTTAATGACACCCAAGGTACACTAGTACAATCCAACGAATGTGAATCAATGAGTTGAGGTTGAATAGCCGATGAAATCTTCCGATCAGGGGTCAATGATGAAAACCCACTGTCGTAAGCGAGGAAACCTGCCATTAAGGAATGAAAGTTCCAAGGTACCAATTGGTTTCTAAGTATAATTCCTGGATAATGAGTTGAAGTCAATAGGAAAAGACTCATCACAGGAGGGCCTTAATGTATCCCCCATAAATGACACGAAACGAGTAAAGAGATTTGAGGTAGATCAGAGTAACAAGTAATTCAGGACTGACTCAAGGATGGCCAGCACAATAGAAGGTTGAAGGAATGTAGAAATGGTCGACGCAATAGAAGGCTTTCCAGGTTGAACATATCTTTGAACATATTGACGACATGACAACTGTCTTGGAAACATTGACTAAACAACAGGGATCACAGACCGATATGTAATCTTATAGGAGTATGATCAAGAGACAAGCGGATTTTCCAACCTAGACACAAATCAAGTGAAAGGGTGTCATGTTCAAAGGAAACTCTTCCATAGAATACAGGTTTAGATACATTTCTTTCCCAATTTCCCCCCACCATTTCTGGCAAGTACCTCTTTATTTTTACACAAGCTTGAGGAGGATAACATATGCTTGTTGATGTAAGCTCATCCTTCGGATGATTCCCTCAGAATATGTTTAATGAACCTTAGGAAGGAGTGGTTCGATCCCATATGGGCCTTTCGATGTTTTTTTTACAAGTCCAAATAAAGAAAACTCAGGGGTTTTCATGTTTATAGAGTCTAAAAAACACTTAAAGAAAACTCCAAGATGTCCCTTTTCATAAACTACTCTGATGAGACCGAAAAAGAGATAATCTACTGCTCAACATACGTTTTGTTCAAATACTTTAATGAGTGTGAAAAGAACAAGATCCCTCGGTAATCTTTTCATGTTTAGAGAGTCTGAAAAGAGCTTGAAGGGAACTCCAGGGGGTTCCTTTTTCATATGACCTTTACGAGTCCGAAAAAGTGATAAAATTTTAATTGGTTACATTCTTAGGTATTTACGAGCATGAGAAAGAAGAAAGACTAAGCTCGAGATTGTTTTCATTTTTACGCAAGATTTAAAACAAAACAAAAATATGCTTGGGATAGATTTTATTTTTACACAAGATTAAATCTAGCCAAAACCATGCTTGAACCTGGTTTCATTTTTACACAAGCTCAAACCAGAGGAAACTATGCTTGAGGTAGGTGGTTTCATTTTTACACAAGCTTGAACCATATAAAACTATGCTTGGAATTCCCAACACATAACATAGGGATGGTTGGTACTTAGCCCCCAACTTAAGAAACTAGTGACTTAACTTCAACATGAATTTCAGAGGCTAGAATAATTCCCCCCCAAGCTTTGTCTCATCCAACAACACAAGCGGATGAAATGAAGCTTCAAACACTAGATGGAAGACTTGAATCAAACAGAGAGGGAGAAAATCTATTTCATTTTTTAACAAGATTGACACAAAAAACAAGAACTATGCTCGTAACCTCTGTTTCATTTTTTAACTAGGTCACCATAGAGACGCAAAAAACTATCCTTGTAGTTGGTTTCATTTTTTAACGAGTTTGAAATTAGAAAATAATGCTCAAAGTTGGTTTCATTTTTTAATGAGCTTGAAATCAGAAAACCATGCTCAAAGCTGGTTTCATTTTTTAATGAGCTTGAAATCAGAAAACCATGCTCAAAGATGGTTTCATTTTTTAATGAGCTTGAAATCAGAAAACCATGCTCAAGGACTCTCTTCTTGATCATGGATTCCAAGAGGATAGTGCTATGGAAGAATACCATGTCAAGGGACAAAACTCGGTCATGTTCTCCATGTCAACTACCCCTATCCCTATATCCCTACCGAAGAGATAACCACGTCAACTACTGGATCTAAGTCATAAGAGACTGAGCTTACAATGAGAGGATCATCTCTATCGGAAGCTGAAGGCATGGGATAAAATGCCACATAATTGACATGTGGCAGGGGCGATACCATCTGCATATAAGAGCCATTTAGGGAGGTCATTGAATTGACAGTCAAATCAGGACCAAAAAATGAAAGTTGATCAATAGTCACAATTCTTCCATCGTGTGGGAAAGATATCACACAAAAAAGAGTGGACACAATAGCTTTCATGGCATAGACATAATCTCGCACAAGGAGTAAATCGAAATCCAAAGGGTTTTGGACTACCATGACGTCAATAAAGATAATTTTCCCTCCCAAAGTTACGGGAAACTGAGGAAGGATCCATAAAGGGTGATTGGTTCTTCTGTTAAAATAAAAGAGAGTCTACGTAACCGTCACAAGATGAGGAAATCCTAAAGATTTCCAAGCAATAGATGACAAAATACTAACGGATGAACCTTTGTCTATCAACGTTTGAGGAACGTCTTGACCACAAACTTGTACTGTAATCTTGAAATGAATGTGAGAGGGAAGACGAGGTCCAGTTAGCACACCCCAATAAAAAAGGATGGCCTCATTACTTGGAGGGGGTTCCACGGGAGAAGGAGGAATACCCCCGAGCACTGTAGATTCTGTATCCACAAGAAAAACATGAGCAGTATTTGGTTTACTCTCTAGCGAGAGAGTAGGGTCGACCGATGACGAGATCAGATCGACCACTTGGGTTGCATTCTCCAAGGGGAGAATGGGGTCAATGGGTGGAAATGGATCGACGGCTTGAGTAACACTCTCTAACGGGAGAGTAAGATATAACGAAGATGGGATCAGATTGAACACTTGAGTTGCATTCTCCAAGGGGAGAATCAAGTCGACGGATGGAAATGGATCGACCTCTCGAGTTTCACTCTCTAAAGGGAGAGTGGGATCGACCGAGGATGAGA
The DNA here is from genome assembly GCA_000966675.3 of Picea glauca. Classification (NCBI taxonomy): domain Eukaryota; kingdom Viridiplantae; phylum Streptophyta; class Pinopsida; order Pinales; family Pinaceae; genus Picea; species Picea glauca. The sequence continues at coordinate 1,024,605 of JZKD02S2050052.1, read as the reverse complement.
TCGGATTGACCACTTTGTCAACTAGTTCAACTAAGGATGTGACCAGATTGACTACATGATCAACCAGAATAATTGACGAAGGGACTGGATTGATCATTCCATCAACTACAGGTGGTTCAAGAGTAAGCTTACAGTAAGTAGTTGGAAGTTGAGGTTGGGAAATAGTCATTTCTTCCAGTAATTTCGTGGCTTCGTCCATACAAGGGAAAATGTGAGTTAGATGAATCCATTTGCATAACATACACGAGAACTTGAATCTACTTTTCTTCTTCCCAACGGTATCTTGACTAGTTGACTAGAGGTCATCAACATGTTGTTCAGAGGCTGACGACATGGGCTAGCGAGGGTGTGTAGACCATGCTTCTATAACCTTGGATAGACTAGGGAAATCCTTAAGAATATGGCTACCCTTACAAATCCTGAAAGGGTAATTGGGCTTACGGGTTGTTTGGGTGATATTGGAATCATCAACACTCCCAAAATGATTAACAGTAACTAGTTTCTTTCCAACATGTTCGGAAGTGGTTGGATGTTTATACCCTTGCTTATTTTTCTTCTTCTTATTCTTCCATTTCTTCTTCTTCTTATCCACCGAGTTACTAGGTTTAAAGATTTTACTCGGCAAAGAATATGAAATGGAAAAAGACCTTGCAAGTGAAGAAGGTGAGAAGATCTTACTGGTGAAGAAGGTGAAGGATCAACATGAGGTTGATGTTCTTGGGGGGAAGTGTTTACAAATGAAGCATTAGCTGCATTCGTGATTACCTGAGTGGAAAAAAACCATACCGATAATTCAATTGTGAGACCTAGAAGGCTCAACGTAGTGATGTGAGGAGGACCAATGTTTCCATAAGAAGGAAAAACAAAAGGTTCCCCTGGAGCAGGGGTTCCTTCATTGGTCATTCTGGGAACCGATGCCATAAAAATAAAGATCCAACCTAGAGTCCGCTAGGGAAAACAAACAACACATTCTAAAAATCTAGTAAGAAAGCAAGCAAACAAAACCTTCTCACAATGAGCACACTATTTGGCGATGAAATCCAACGTCATGGGAACAATGTAAGGAGGGGCTGAGATAGAGCGGGTGGAAAAGTTACGTTGACGACTTTTTTAATAGACTTACGCCTTGGTGCAAGCTCCCACACATAATCGTGGGTATACCCTCCAGGGAGCCCAAGTGAGTTTGGCCAACGTCGATTCCAGGTACCGTGAAGACTTTCCCCTCCATAGTCACCTTCTGTAAAGACCCTAAAGAGATAGGCCACTAAGGTTACCAATTACTACAATGATGCCTGGGGAAACAATCGAAAATTCGATGCATGCACAAAGGCATGATATCTAGCCTGAAATCAACTTGAAAGGCTTCCACTCATCATTGTGGGTATACCTTCAAGTGACCCCCATAATACGTGCAATCTGTACACCAAGACCAACAATGTAGGGTGAGTAACTCCTCCAGTATTAATACGACCTCAGGTTTGACCCTTGTTTGAGAAGGGCTTCCCAGGAAAAAATGTAGCAAGTAGATTTACCACTCCCTAACTCAAGATTCTATGTTTGGTTACAGCTTTGGAAAGTTATCTTTCACACCTATTCCAAAGCCCTACACTCTAAGCTAATGTAGTTTTGCTACCAAAAAATATAAAAATGTCTAATCAATTTTTATAAGCGCTTTATTTTTAAGGTTGTTGTTTACTCAAGAGGAAAATGGCATGGACTAAATGATGTTTTGATTGACTCTAAACAATGCAAAGAAATGAGAATGCAAATATTTCACTTCGATGAAATCTATATTACGAGAAGGAGAAAACGTTTATCATTCCCCTATGCACAATGTCCCAAAATTTTATTAAACTCATCAATATCAAGAACTTCACGAAATGAGCAAAAGAGACTGTACACCAATACACAATTCTTTCCCCCCCTGGCCATGAGGGGGAATTTTTATTTTTAAGATTTAAAGACCAAAAATGCCAAAATTCATGCAATTTCACTACTTCAAATGCAAGGATGCCCCCAAACTAATATAAAGCAAGAAATTGATTTTTTTTGTCTCAAAGATATCTAAAAGCAATAGCGAATCACTCCAAAACAAACACAACCCAAACAAAGTTTCTCTTTTAGCACAAGTTAGTCAGAAAAAAAAAAGTGTTTTTTTCACTAAACAATTCTAAAGAAAAACAAAGCTTTGTAACTGAGAGACACTCAAAGAAATAGACCAAATCTTTCAAAACATAACAAGCCAAAACAAAGCAAAGATGGATAAAATAAAATTCAAAGCCTGTCAAGAAGACTATAATCAAACTATAATTAAACCCAAAAATTCACCCCAAAACCATATCATAGATATGGGTAGGGAAAACCATAAAAAATTAAAATTTTTCTCAATCGTTGTAGGCTGGAAGACTAACACAGTGCGTCAATCCTTGATCGCTGCTGGCTAGAGAAAAAATATAGTGCAACGTCGCCGCACTGTGTAAAAAAGGTAGGGTGCTTCAACCCTAAGTCGCCGCACTACCCCTCAAAGAAGGGTGCGACGATCAAACAAAAAATGGAAAAAATTAAAATTAAGAAGGTTTTTCTAGTGAATTTAAACAATCAGAGAGTGAAGCTGGATCTCTAAGTGACTCATAAAATAGAACCCAAGCAATCAAAGTAAGAAAGAAATACAAACTAGCTAAAAAATATGTTTCCCCAACGGAGTCGCCAATTTTGTTATCGGGCTAATTGTTAAGTGTGGACACAAATCAATCCCCCTAGCTTCACTACGGAACTAGAACAAAACAAGACAGTACATTACTCTTTCCTTAGATTCGATTATTAAATGAGAAATGGATCTAGAACATACCTTTTAAATATCAAAGATCTGACTTCGGCAATGCAATCCAAGCTCTGTCATGAGGCTTATGGAGAAATATCTGCAAAGAGACACAAGACAACAAAGACAAGAATAACATAGCCTACTTGATATGAAACAATGAAGATAAGAATAACATAGCCTACTTGATATGAAACAACGAAGACAAAAAAAAAATAGCCTACTTGATATGAAACTATGTATGTGATCAAGGAATCATACAATATGGACAAATAAGATTCATATAGGAAATAAAAGCATATCTGTATTAAAGAATGTGGAAAACAAATACAACCAGATGCCTTGATGTTGTTAGGTTCCTTCCAACAGTTCCTTGCTTCCCACACACTTCTAATCCACAGATTCTAAGACTGTAGTTCTAATAGCTAATTACAATCTATCTTGTCAAAGCAAAGCTCAAAGCCACTCTAACCAAGCTAACAATTTCAAGCCAAATTTCCAATCTCAAAAGCTATCTTTCTCCATGAGAGCTCCTCTCCTTTTATAAGCTGAAGAGGATAAGGTGAGGAGGTTAGGATGATCCCACTAAATCATAAAAGAGAGTAAGATCCAAACCGTTCGGAAGCCACCTCACCATAGAAACTTCTCCTTCTAGAAGCATCGAGAAGATGCTCGTTTTTCACACGTACAGGAATCGTCGCACCCTAGCTATAGTGCAACTTGTGGTGACGTCGCAACCTAGATTTAGAGCAGAGTGTGGTGATCAGACATCGCCACACCCTTTGTATAGTGCAGCCTATGGCGATCTTCCTTAATAGGGTTTTTACAAAGGAAAATACAATTTCTTCTCTGAGACAAAGTTCTTTTCCCTTCTTTCTTCAGGAATTCAGGCCACTGACCCCTCTAAAGGAAACATATAGGTTTACATCATTAACAGCCATAGGGATGATGAAAATAATGTGTAACAATAGGTGAAAAAAGAAGTTTTAAAAACATATAAACATAGCATGTTAGCCACTCTCCCTTGTGTAAGAACCCTTATGGACATTCAAGGGTCATGAATTTGTGTACTTGTTCTATTATCTAATTCATAATTTATTTTCTTAATTTAAATATGGTTAAGAACCTGTGTAATTCTTATTTTGTGCAAAATTTAGACATTATATTGTAAACACAATTTCTATTCTAAGCAAAATTAAAAAAATATATTATTGTTTCCTATTAAGCACAATTCATCTATAACATTTGCAGTAGATATCGACAATTTATTTGGAAATTAATAAAAATACGAATAACAATTTAGAAATTCATAACTAGATTTATTAAGTGATGATGAATACCTTTGATTATATTTGATTTAGTCTAGTGGTGTAGATCCTTGTAGATTAGATGCCCTCCTCTACAAATTGGGCTGCCAAAATTAGATTTACCTCCCAACTAGCTAGGAATAACCTCTTCGACTCCCTGTATTTAGGAAACCTTGGGGTTTCTTAGCCCTCTGTGCCCAAATCTCAAGAACAACATCCAACCAACAAGTATCTCAACAATCATAGTCACTCTCTCAAGAAACAATCGATATGCATCTCACAGTTCACAATGTTAATAGTTTTCACTTCCAATGGTTCTCCTTCCCTTTAACTGAAAATTTTCCCCAAATCATGCAAGCCCCTCTCTCTCCTTTCCCGAAATTCCCCTTTATGCCTCCTCTACCACCACCTTCCTAGACTCCCTGGGAAGGGTCCTAGGAAGGGTCCTAGGAAGGTCAAACTAATATAAAATATTCTTCTCCCCACCTACCCACATTTATTCACCTGAAAAATATCTAATCCAGTAATTAAAATTTAATTCAGTAGGTCTCAAAATCCAATATTACTAAATGAACATCAATTCTAAAAGAAATTAGAATTTTCATTTATCAAAATATAATAAGTCCAAATAAAATCCAATAATTCAATGAAGTAACATTATAATCCTTAAATTTTAATTTTACTACAAACATCATGTACCAACAATTAAAATAATATTATAATAGCTAATATATATGTAATGATATTAGTGTACGTGCACAAGGTATGTATGTGTAGCTGGCATATACATAGGTTGTGCATGTACTAATGAGAACAACCGTCACATCTGATCCAGGAGCCAGATGGGGCTTAGAAAGGCCTAAAAATCAAAGTGATCACAATCTCTTCAAAACATACTTGTATGTAGGCCTCGTCGATATGAACCCAATGCAAATTGAACGGGCTCAAACAGACGTCGTATGCTCCAAATATCGTGATCTGTTCGTTTTGCTAAATAGGCAAAAATTTCGTGACTGTACAGTCCGTATAGTGCCATGTGGAAGCTAACTGTACAGGTTGTACGGTCGTACAACTGATGTGGAAAGGTACAGTGTGCTGACATGGCAAGGTACAGTGGCAGGTATAGTGTGCTAACATGGCAAGTGTGTTGACTGGTCATACAGACTGATGACGTGTCAGACAAGTGGACCAATCAGAGTGTGGCACATGTCACCACTACAAGGGTGACATGTGGCATGTCTGATGGCTGGCTTGGTGGGTCCATAAAACTGTATGACATGTGGCAGACATGGCAGGTAAAATGGCATGACACCTGGGTAGATAGCTAGATGAATGGGCGCTTGACACATGGCATGTTTTCAGCAAGTAGCATGATGCCACATGGCCCAGACATGGGTTGCCATGTGGCACCCATTCATTGGACAATTTATTGGAAAAATGTTATGGAGTCAATGGGTTTCGACCCTGTGACCTCTTGTCAAGGCTAGTGACTTGGCAGGTCTGGGTTAGCCAGCCTGCCCTCGGTGGTCCTTGACATGTATAGTGGCAAAGTTATATATAAGCTTGATGCAGTGTAATTTCCGACAGAGATAGGGTTGGGGCCTAGCCCCAGCCCTTGACACAAGCTTCACCATAAGACCATATCCATAGGACCCAACCTTATGTATGGCGTGTGGATGTTACATACGCCCCGACTCCCTAGTGCTCTACCATGTGACTTCACCATACGACTTGGGTTTTAGCATGAAGATTGGTGGTTAGCCCTGGTCAGTCGGGCTAGCCCGCCGACCAAGGGGTGTAACCAGGGGCTAAAAACTCGGGAGCTAAACCAACTTTGGGCATGTGGGTGCTTAATACTGGGACACATGGCCATGTAATGCAACCAAGGACTAGCAGTGTAGGGGCTGAAGACCAAGGGCTAACGCGCTAGGCTAGCGCTTGGCCACATGGCGTGCTATATATGACGAGGGGTCAAACCACAAGGGGGTTATGCCCTATATTTTCTATATAGTGGGTTTTACACTATATAATATGATTTTTAAATGGATTTTAGCTTGATATTGGGAGATTTAATCCATTATTGAGGGATCTTGGGCCCTTTTTGAGGCCACATCTTGGGGGGAAGTTGGGAGATGGTTACCAACTTCAGGCCTATATAAACTAGAGGCTTTTGAAGCCAAGAGAGAAGGTTCAAAGCAGGTTTATGCTGCAAAAATCTTGAGCCAAAGCCATTGTCATGTAGGGAAACTATTAAGGAGTGCACCTTTGCGGGCCATTTCTGGGAGCTTCGTTCATCCGATTTGGGTGTTGACAATTTTGATGGGTTCTTGAGATCTGGCAGAACACGACCAGGTCATTGTTGTAATCCATTGGCACTTTCATGATGTACTTGAAAATATTTTAAGAGAAATAAGAAATCCCACTAAGACAAAGGCATGAAGACGTAGGCGAGATTGTCGAACTTCGTTATCACATTGGTATTTATGGTTTGTTGTCTTCATGCTTATGTTCATATCTATATAATGCTTAATGGATAATATGTGTCCTCTTTCATTAGTTTCCTAAATGGTAAAATAGCACATGCATGATAACTCAACCATTGTCGTTTAAAAGATCTTTTCGGATGAAGAGGTATCAGAGCTAGTTGACAGTTGGATTTTGAGTTCGCATGTTTACCAGGGAAAATCTCATCTCAGTTGAGAAAATGGCATCTACAAAGGGACTTTCTCAGGATGAGAAGGATATGCGAAAAACTCTCTTTGCCATGTCAGAGATGGTGAAAGTGTTGTATGAAGACTACTTGGAACGAAAGAGATCGGTTCAAGAGAAATCTTCAAAGAACAACAAAGGCAAAGAAGGATTGAAGGAATTTCCTTCTACATATGTTTCAGAAAACATCTATGAGGTATGCAGTGAAGGTCATTCATCAATTTCACGTTGTTCCCATCAAGATGGTTTTGGTGCATTTGAAAAACACACAAGAGGTATAGGTTTGAGATTGCTAACCAATATGGCATATGAAGGAAAGGGCCTTGGAAATAAGGGACAAGGTATCGTTAATCCCATAGAGGTTGTGGAAATACCTCGTTATTTAGGATTGGGATATGGAAAAGAGGATATTGGAGAATTCTCCAAGATGGGCTCCAAAACATCGAAAGCAAGTGATGCTTCAAAGGATTAGCCTATGTCATTGCAGGATCGATTCACGAAAGGTGATGGCGTATCACTCCTTGATGGTGATAGTGAATGAAAATCATCTCCAAAGAAAAGTGAAGATCAACAAGGAAGGTATAATGGTCATGATTTTTCCAATTCTCTTTTTGATTATAAAAAACATAATCATGTAATCTGAAACTTGTGGAATATGTATCCTTGTACTTTTTGTCATTCACCCAAGCATTGTGTTTCCAAGTGTTGGAAGAGACAAACTTTGTACATGAAATCTATGTCGACCAGGAAGGCGACACGATATAAATAATCAACTCCAAAATGAAATAAAGAGAAGGGCAAACAAGTCTAGATGCCAAAAACTTACTGCACTTATTGCAATAAGGGAGAACATCAAAAGGCTAATTGTTGGAAGCTTAATCCAGAGCTTCATCCAAATAAGGACAAAAGGATTGTGAATTTACTCACGAAGGAAGAGACATTACCAGCGAAGCAAGAGGAACACCATGAAGGAAAGAAACCAACCACTTGGTTTTGCTAGAAGTGGATGTCACATCTTCATTGTATTTTGCTTCCATTAATGTAATCATACATGTTGAAATGATGACCTGTTATAACATCATTTTTGTACAACATAGTGTTTTGTTTTTGTCCTTATGAGTATGTAATCAGTAAGGTTAATTTTTTAACCTTTTGGAGGACCAAAGGTCTTTAGTGGCAAGGTGTGATCCATAATTGGATCCAGGAGCCAGATGGGGCTCAAAAAGGCCTAAAACTCAAAGTGCCTAGAATATCTTCAAAACAGACGTGTGCATAGGAATCATTGATACAAACCCAACACAACTTGAACGGGCTCAAACAAATGACATATGCTCTAGATATCATGATCTGTTTGTTTTTCTAAACATGCAAAAACTTGGTGACTGTATAGTCCGTACAATTTGTACAGTGCCACGTGGTAACTGACTGTATAGGTCGTACGGTTGTACAAATGATGTGGCAAGGTAAATTGGTAGGTACAGTGTGCTAATGTGGCAAGGTATAGTGGCAGGTATAGTGTGTTGACGTGGCAAGGTATAATGGCAGGTATAGTGTGCTAATGTGGTAAGTGTGCTGACTAGGCATACAGACTGATGACGTGTTAGGCAGGTGGACCAGTCAGAGTGTGACACATGTCACAACTACAAGGGTGACACATGACACATCCATATGACTGACGTGGTAGGTCCCTACAACCATACGACATGTGGAAGGTACAGTGACATGACACCTGGGCAGACAGCTGGATGAATGGGCACTTGACACGTGGCATGTTTTCGGAGAGTAGCATGGTGTTGCCATGTGGACCAGACATGGGATACCACATGGAACCCATTCATTGGACATTTTATTAGAAAAATGTTATGGATTCAACGGGTTTCAACCCCGTGACCTCTCGTTCGGGCTAGTGACTTGGCAGGGACGGGCTAGCCAGCCCACCCTCAGTGGTCCTTGAAATGTATGGCGGAAAAATTATATATAAGCTTTATGCAATGTAATTCCAGGTGGAGATAGGGTTTGGGACTAGCCCCAACCCTCGAAGCAAGCTTCACCATAGGACGATATCCATAGGACCAAACCTTATGTATGGTGCGCAAATGTTACATATGCCCCAACTCCCCAATGCTTTACCATGTGACTTCACCATATGACTTGGGTGTTAGCGCAGAGATTGGTGGTTAGCCCCAGTCAGTCGGGCCAGCCCGCTGACCAAGGGGCATAACTGAGGGCTAAAACCTCAGGAGCTAAACCAACTTTTGGCATGTGGGTGCTTAATACAGGGACACATGGCCATGTAATGCGACCAAGGATTGGTGGTGTAGGGGCTGAAGAACAGAGGCCAATGCGCCAGGCTAGCGCTTGGCCACATGGCGCACTATATATGACCAGGGGCTGGACCACAAGGGGGTTACACCCTATATTTGCTATATAGTGGGTTTTACACTATATAATATGATTTTTAAATGGATTTTAGCCTGATATTGGGAGATTTAATCCATTATTGAGGGACCTAGGCCCTTTTTGAGGCCAGATCTTTGGCAAAAGTTGGACGATGGTTGTTGTATTACTGAGAGGGGGGCGGGGGTGAATCAGTAATATAGAAATTTAATCCTTTTTAACCATATAACCCAAGTGTTATATCAATGTAGCATTATCATCCAATAACTGCAGAGTAAATAAGCAATGAACAAATGAACAATCATACACACACACAATACACCAATGTTTTACGTGGAAACCCAAAGAGAAAGAAAACCACATAATTCTTTTTATTATATGTCTTGAAGAATTACATTCATTGGAAGCACCGACTTCCTTTTTTTTTCAGCTGCAACTGGAAGGAGGCTCCAACCCCCTATTTTTTCAATCTACAACCTGAGGGAAGCTCCAACTCCCCAATTGTCTAGCTACAACCAGAAGGAGGCTACAACCCTCTATGTTCTTTGGCTACAATCGGAAGGTGGCTACAACCACCTATTCTTGCCCCGTCCAACCGCCCTAACGTATAAGTTGAATGATGGAACCACTGTCACACTATCACTGTGAGATATATTGTTGTAAACTTGTACCAATAACCCTGTAATCAACCTGTACCATAAACAAGTGCATCAACCATGCACCAACCTATACAAAACCTATACCATGAACAAGTGCATCAACCATGTACCAAACCTATACAAAACCTATACCATGAACATGTGCATCAACCATGCACCAAACCTGTACAAAACCTGTACCATGAACAAGTGCATCAACCATACACCAGACCTGTACAAATAACCTGTCACAACAACCTGTCCAAACAACCTATCACAACAACCTGTCTTATCAATCTCATCAACCAATTCATATCTACTCACCAAGATCAATCACTAAGACAACTCTCAAAGATGTGCATCAACAAACCATAACACAACAACTCATAATCATCACCAAGATCAATATGTTCTTCTCATAAATCACCAATACAAGTATGCTACATCATCCATAAAACATGTGTCAAAAATACTACTAAAAAGTGCCTCTAACCATGTACCAAGTATGTACCAATCTTGTATCAACTACTCATCAACTATGACTCATCAAGATGTACCAACATCATCAACTATACACCTCATGTATGTGCCAACTCATCAACTACTTGTCTCAGCCATGTACCCAACATGTACCTTAACCAAAATCCCTCATCAATTTCATCATCCAAATATGATTTGTAGCTTTGTAATATACCTGGTCTATATGATCACATACGCACAAACCTTCCTTAACTTTCACAACAAGAGACTAGCATTTTCATCAAACTTTTCTTTAGTCTCACATGACTAGTTTGGGATTAGTCAGTAACCCTAACTTGAAATAATCATAACTACGTACCTGTAATGAATAAAGATATGAAAATAGTACAAAATTTTCTTCAGTTTTGTTTATGCAATTCCTCCAGGTTTCAATACTTGGAACCTCTCAGAAAATGAGTTATAGCAAAAATGGCATACCTTGCTGAATTCTAGCTTATTCTAGAGAGTGACCTTGTAGAGCGTGCCCCACATGGAATGTTTGTTGAATGGATCTGAAAATATTACACAGAATAATAAAAATTGTACTCTAACCAACACATTTGGTCTTATTGAATTTGGATCTGTTATGAAGAAGTTATGATGTTTTTACTCGAAACACTTGTTTTAGACTAGTTTCAAGACTAGCCACAAACCTTATTTTCCACGGAGTGTAACTCCAAAAATAAAATGAACCACAAGATGAATTTTTTACCACAGATACTTGGATATGTTTCCTCAATGGCCTATCAATTTCACGGTCTGAATCATTCTATAAAAAAAATTATTGCAAAAATGGTGAGATGACTTGTAAATAACATACCTTAGAAAGAATCATCAAAATAATTTATCCTCCATGAATTCTGGCCTTCTTTTCTTCACCTTCCCTCTGAAATTCAGCTTAGATATCCTTTGGTTACCTCAACCACCTATAGATATTCAATATTCTCAAGTGTGATATAAAATGAGAAAGCCTTGCCTCTTATTTATACTCTCCAACTATCTTTCTTAGAAGCATATTCTCAGTCACTTAACCTATTTCTAGGTCACTTAACCTATTTCTAGGTCACATAACCCATTTATAGGTCACTTAACCTATTTTCCTCATTTTTAGGGTTAACCACTTTCCATAATTAGAAAGTTCTCCATTACTTTATCATTTAAATATTCCTCCTTGACTTTGTCACCTACTTTATCATTTAAATAATCTTATTTGAGTTTGTCACTTCACTTTATTATTTAAATAATCCTTCTTGACTTTGTCACTTTACTTTATCATTTAAATAACAATTTCTTCTTTGCAATATCTTTGACTTCTTTGACCTTTTGGGGCTTCAAGCCAACATATGAGGGTCCTCCAACTTTGTAAGTCCATAACTCTCAAACCGTGAGGCGTTATGTGACGTTCCACATACCACCATAAATGACATGACATGTAATATCCATATAGAATAGTATTGCCTTCAAATATATCAAAACTCATACCATTATCCATCAAACAAACTTGGGTCCATTACCCAAACCTGGGTTCTCCAACTTTTCATGGCCATAACTCTCTAACCATGAGGAGTTATGTAACATTCCACATACCACCAAAAATGGAATGACATGTACTATCCATATAGAATAGTATTACCTTCAAATATATTAAAACTCGTACCATTATACATGAAAAAACCTTGGGTCCATTACCCAAACCTTTGTGCTACCGAAATTCTCTACCATAATTTCTCCAAGGGTTGACATCAATCACTAAGGGTTGAAATCAATCTACAATATCACTCTCCAATAGTTGACATCAATGAAAACCAACAATCCATACCAACTATCCATTAATCTAATCCAACTGTCTAACAATGGTTACCAACTTCAGGCCTATATAAACCAGAGGATTTTGAAGCCAAGAGAGAAGGTTCAGAGCAGGTTTATGCTGTGGAAATCTTGAGCCAAAGCCATTGTTATGCAGGGAAGCTATTGAGGAGCATACCTTTGCGGACCATTTATGGAAGCTTCATTCATTCGATTTGGGTGTCGTTAGTTTTGATGGGTTCTTGAGATCTAGTAGAACACGACCAACTCATTGCTATAATCCATTGGCACTTTAATGATGTACTTGAAAAGATTTGAAGAGAAATAATAAATCCCACTGAGACAAAGGCCCGAAGACGTAGGTGAGATTAAAGAACTCTGTTATCACATTGGTTTTTATGGTTTGTTGTCTTCATTCTTATGTTTAGATCTATATAATGCTTAATGTATAATATGTGTCCTCTTTCATTAGTTTCCGAAATGGTAAAATAAAACATGCATGATAACTCAACCATTGTCGTTTAAAAGATATTTTCGGATCAACATCTAATGCATAGTTCCTATGCGCTCTAATCCAATCATGGAAGACAACAATCGTTGAACATGACATCCAAAAGTCTTACTAACTATGCCACAATAACCCACTATGGACAAAACATTACACCAAAATCATCATAACTGAATTAAAAAAAGAATTTAATACACAAAAGGGACTAAGTAAAGAACTAAGTTTGCATTTATAATTCCCAACAACATTCTCTAATACATCAAATCACCCTTCCTCCATAACCTACTTCCATATTCCACATCATATCCTTTCCTCTATTGGACTATGTTGGCGTTTCAACTACACTAACCTAACTCTAGATAGAACTCGTAAGTGGAAGTGTAAACTATCTTGACCAAGCTTCCCTAACAGGAAATTGGAAGTTTCTATCACATGTCTAGTGGAGAATAGCTTAACATAGCCCTCCCATGACTCCAACTTTTAGAGGATAAATGGTGGGTAATATTTCCTCCCCCGATCTTGATAGAACTAGGGTCAACACCCTATCATTGACCATACTATGGCATTGTTCTTGTTCTTATATATTTGTATTCAAATACTATTTTGGGAAACTTCACTTCTTGTAAATCCTGCACTTGCCCAAATATCTTAACGATGTATTGAACCATAATTAAATAACATAATAATGCTTCCTAGCATACCATTCTCTTTTGATGTCCACAACATCTATGTCACTTTAGTATTACACTTATCTGGCTATTGCTTAGCCTATCCAACTTGTAGGTTAGTTTGTAGCACAAGATCATGCATAACCATATAACTATTTATATGTTCTTTCCATATTACTCATCGACGAACAATGTAAACCTACTAGTTTTTTATCACATGCATTGTACCTATTGATTTGTTACAACATACAATCTAAACTAGTGTCCACATACCACAATATTTCATTTAAATCTTACATGCTAGAAGTAAATATTTGACACAACAACCATCAATAATAACATAAAGAATAACTATACATAACTTCTACATATAAGTAGGTTCATATATTCACATAATAAAGTTTTAGTGTTCCAACAAATTTTGACAGATAATAAGCAAAGGAATACCAAATAGTTCATAATGTAGTTTATCTTCCTAATTCAAAATGGGGATTTACCTACACCAAACCTTAGGGAAAATTTTCCTTGAAGTTATGGTAAAACAAATAGTGGGATGATCTTGATGCATGGTCTTTGTGTCCTCCTAGGTAGCAGATCCTGAGCTATACTAGTCCCACTAGACCTTAAATCGGTCCACTAAGTGGTGCATGAGCTATTGGACCCTATGGTCCAATATGTGTAATTGTTCGACCAAAATGGTTCCCACATTCAAGACCTACAATTTTTTCCAGTTAAGTTCATGAGATTCATTAGTAACATAATGTCATAATATAGATACATGAAAAACATCATGATTTTTTTGCAAGTGGGATGGTAGTACAAGATGATAAAAAATTGGTCCAATTCTTTCCTAAATTTTAATGGCCCTAAAAATTGAGGTGAGAACTTTGTCCCTTTTCCAAACTGAATTGTACTCTTATTAGGCTTGATACGAATAAAAAACCAATATTCTACTTTATAACTTTGGTCATTCCTATGCGCATTGGAAATATTCTATCTATCATGTGCTTCCTTTAGCCATTTCATAATATGAATCACATGTTCCTCCATTTCTTGAATCAATTATGGTCCTACTATCACTCAATCCTCTAACTTGTCCAAACTCAATGGTGTCCTAAATTTCCTTCCATACAGACTTTGATAAGGAGGCATATTGATTGAGGTTTGGTAATTGTTATTGTAAGAAAAATCAACCAAATGTAGGTAATTTTCCCAATGGGTTTGATTATCCATAGCATACATACTAAACATGTCTTACATAATTTGATTCACTCTTTCCATGTGCCCATCCATTTCAGGATGATATCGTGTTCTCAAGTTCAATTGAGTCCCCAACACTTAATGCAAACTTGTCCAAAACCTAGACATAAATTGAACTACGACCAAAATGGCATTGTGTCGTTGTGAGGTGAGAGGAAATACCACAACAAAATCCATAGAAATGACTTTCCATTTAGACATTCATATGATTGTAAGAGTATTTTTGGGTGGTGATGATCAACCTTTACTTGCTAACACTCAAGACATTTAGTGACAAATTGGACTACATCTTGCTTCATGCCTACCAAAAAAAAAAGCTTCTTCATGTTTGCATACATCTTCTTCACACCAAGACACGCATAGTAAAGTGCTTTATGGGATTCCTCAAGGATAGTTCTTCGAATACCTCCTTCCTTGGGGATGTGCTTCCTCTCTTTAAAACTCAACAATCTATCTACTTCAAGGACATACCCTTCAAACTTAGGTTCTAAATGCCTCCCATTCCGAAGTGCTAAAGTAACCTTTAAATGTCAACTGTATCTTAGAATTTGTCCCAACACTTGCTCCCTCAAATTGACCTTTAAAGGGACCAAGGAGAATATCCACAACCATCTACTTGGGGTATCAACCACCACATTCTCCTTTCCCTTGATATACAAAATTCCAAAATTGTACCCACTCATAAATTCGCTCCATTTTCTTTTCTTGGCATTCAAATCCCTTTGAGTGAAGAAAGAATTTAGGTTTGTTTATCAATTTTGAGTATAAAGCTTCGCTTGACAAAAGAATTCCTCCAAATATATAGAATGAGCATTATGGCTACCAAATATAAATCATGTGTGGCATAATTCTCCTCATGATGATTCAAATTTAGAGATTCATATGATATCACTCCCCCATCTTGCATTAACACAACGCCCAACCCTTGTTTCGAGGAACACGTGTAGAATGTGAAGTCTTTATCCATATCAAGTACTCATAGGATCAACAAATTGGTTAGTGGACTATTAATCTTGTCAAATGTAGCATCACATTCCTTGGTCCACTCATACGTGATTCCCTTGCATTTCGAGGTAATGATGAGTTTTTTAATCTTTGAGAACCCCTCCAAAAACCTTTGATAGTATTTGACTACCCCATGAAGCCTTGCACCTCATGAGAATTTTTTCATCATTGGCCAAACCATTATGGCCTTCACCTTTTTTGGATCCACCAAAATTCCTCCCTTGAAATAATATGACCAATGTAGTGAATATATTTCTAAAAGAAAGAACATTTAGACAACTTGACATACAATTTGTTTTCTCTTAAGCATGAAAAAACTAACTGTAATTTCTCCTCGTGTTCCTTTTCATATAGATGAAGATATTATCTAGAAAGAGCTACACAAAGTGGTCTAAGTGCATTTGTAATATACTATTCATGAGGCTCATGAATTTAGTTTTTACATTGGTTAAACTAAATGGTGCTACTAGGAAACCATAGTGACCAAATCGAGTCTTGAAGATGGTCTTAGGAATGTTACCTTCCTTACTCCTTAATTGGTGATAACCTGATCGAATTTTTGAGAAAATTGTAGCTCCTTTCAACTGATCAAAGATATCATCTATTTGAGGTATTGAGTACCTATTCTTCACCATGGCTCTAGGAAAATCCTTATATTCTATGCACAATAAAAATGAGCCATTCGTCTTCTTAGAAAATATTATTGGTGCACTCCATGGTGAAACATTGGGCCTAATAATCCCTAAGTCCAATAGTTCCTTCAACTGCATCTGCAAATCACAAATTTTTGGAGCTGTCATCCTATAAGGTGTCTTAGATATTAGCCTCGTGCTAGGTTTTAACTTGATAGTGAAATCAATTTCTCTCAAGAGTTAACCCTGACAAATTTTTGGGAAAAACATCCTTGAATTCTGATAAGAACGGGTACTCATCTAAAGAGGTTCCTTTTCCATCACTCACTGCCTCTACTACGTACAACCGACATCCTTATTTCATGAAACATTTAACTTTCATTATAGAGATGCAACGTAGAGACACTTTCTTGTTAATACCATGGATTTTAATTGACCTTATCTCATCATCTAAAAAAATGAATCTCTTCTTGAAATAGTCTATGAAATATCAATGAGCTTCCTTCTAGTCCATACCAATAATTATATAATAAGTCCTAGGGTAGTTACATACACTTTTAGCCTAGTTGCACACACCCCTAGGTATACAAAACATTTCTCAACACTAGGTACTACCACTTTCTTTACCCCAGAAGACATATCTACCTATTTAAATTTGTATTGTTCATAGGCTACCAAACCACATTTCTCTAATGCATATGGTGAAATAAATCTATCTCATGCACCAAAATAAAACACAATTTTAATTTTGACATTGTTTATTTTACTTGATGACTCCACCAATGTGAATTGATGTTCGGCATAATAGTTATCAAGCACTACATAGATTTGGTGGTTACTTCATGCCTTCCCCATCATAGCCTTCCCTTCTCTCTGCATGGTGTTATATTGTGACTCTAGGTAGTCACATTGGTAATGAAGTCCCTTGTACCCCCAACAAGTAATTTGGGGTAGAATTTTCATGATGTACCATGGAGACCTATGAGATGAGTTCCTTCCCTTAGAACCCCTATCCCTATTAATAGTTCCCTGTGGATGGCCTAGACTCGAATGAGTCCTTGATGATGAATTATATGTTGTACTTGCTTCCATTGAAACGCTTTCCGCAATGACTCTAGGTACAACTTTCTTTCCATAAAAAGGTGGCCTAGAATTTCCTCCCCTATCGAAGGTTTGAGAGGCCTTCCTCACAAAACCTAACTACTATGGAGTGATAGATATTATGGCCCCATTGATATCCAAAATTTATTTTTCATAATAAGAATTTTCAATTTCTTCATAAACTAAAGATGGTTTCCCCATTCACACCAAGGAGCTTATCTTATGATTCAACTCATACACAAATAGATCTACTTGATGTTGATCAGTATCCATGTATGAGACACACTTAACAATTTGCGTGAACCTCATCTCATATTCGATCTCCTGGAACCAGAGCATGAAAGGATCCTACTTAATGTTCTTAATAAAACACATGTAGGTACTATTATCACTCCAGGAAACTCTCCTAGGCTGTAAGTCGGAGATGCCTGGTAACTAACTCTTTTTGGGAAATATTTTCTTAATGTTTGATGTGGTTTCTGGATCAAGATGAATATCTAGGGACTGGACTGTGTTTTCAAGACTGTCTAGAAATACAAAATCTCACAAGGTCTTCAAGTCATGCAGTCAGACAAGGTTTGATTAAAAGGTAAAGAAGATGACTATTGAACCAGACTATACTCATATAAAACAAGCACAATGGGTTTAATATCCATGGAAATAACTTATGATTATCAACTTAATCAATTAATAAGAGAGATGACAGTCACATACAGATTGAATGAGCATCAATAAAGAACATTCACTCATAAGATATCAGAGAACAGAAAGAAAAAGTCTGACAACACAACTGAAGGAAGCCTGCAATTTTTCATAAAATAAGAATAGGTCTCTTGGTTACAGTAGCAGCAGTAGAACTCAATATCGAACCCCTGGTTCATCTTCTATCCTAAGCTTTATAGCATTACAAAACAGTTCTGAGATCCTAAAAACAAGGATTAGATATACTAAAAATAGTAAGTCAAAATTCAGTTGCAAAAGAAGTGGGATGCTTCCCCAAAATGAGGCAAATCCCAGATTTCTCTCTGTTGATTGTTGGTGTAGTGTAGAATAGCCTCCCAAGGCTAACTGATGACTCTTCCAAGAG
>JZKD02S2050052.1:975894-1006134 GCA_000966675.3 Picea glauca | reverse complement strand
CTGAGGTGTGCCAAAATCCCTATATTTTTGCCTTTGAAAAATGTACCAAACTTGATTAAAACACCTCTTCTTTGCCTTTATCCATCAAAGTAACCATTGGATATGACTTGATAATTCACCACTTGTCTATTCCAAGAGTTTTATCTCATTATGATTCAAAAATTCCTGATCTGGGTGAAATTTCAAGTATTCTGGTTAAAACAGGCTTTCGGTGGTTAACATAGAAGACTTCTGGGTGAATTAACCACCGAAAGTGAATATTTTGCAGAAATAACCTTCTTTGGGAAAAATCAATTTTCTCAGCCGTGGAATGTTTGTTTTGCATGTTCCAATAGTCGATCAACATATAAAGATCATAATATTTCCAATGGTGCAATCATATTTGGATTTGGAGCTAGGGAATATAGTCAAATGTTCCCTACAAGATTAGGCATCATTCTTGCAAAAATGCCAGTGCATTTTTTATCGTTAATAGGTACTTTCTTCAAACAATTCTCATAAGACAATGTTTAGAGTGAGGTGCAATTGTCTTTCTAGGTTTCCCCACCAATTCAAGGCACTGTATAAAATATGGAAGATGATTGATTTGGCCTTTGAGGTGGAGGAATACTCTCTTAGTGTGAAGCACCTTGTTATACCTTTCGACCATGCCTCAACATGTTCCCCTGCACGAGCCCCAAAAAATTCTAGCAACTTGATTTTTGAAGTTCCCTCGTAATGCCCTCATGAGGAGGTCCTAGATTTTAGTTTCTTGACCTTTATGGGAACTTACTCTATCTATATGGTGGGGGATATTACTCAATACCCTCCCTCATGAATCATTTTAGTGCCTCATTTATAACCTCTAGAGATCACAAGAAGGTATATGGCTTAGGTGATGGTGGTCATAGTGTTACAATATTGTGCTCATTTACCATAGACAATGCTACATCATTTTCACCCAACCATAGGCAAAAAACCACCCCCGAGCACCTTATCCTTTTCTATATAGAATGATTCTGGGAAGCCACACTAGAGCCAAAAGATAAACCAAGAGAGCACACCTTCTCCAAGGTAGCACACAAGTAAGAGTACCGAAAAGGATGAACAAGAGTGTCCTGCACCACTGTAGATCTTGTTTCTCCTCTTCCATACTTGTGCAATACTTCTGTTGTTATTGGACTTATAAGATATGTGTACCAACTGAGTGAGTGTGTGTTTTTCCAAATGAGATAAAGTTATTTCTATTTATACTAATCTCATTAGGTGAATAGGTGTCTCTTCAAGCAGGGATGACCTGCCATTTTATGCATATAATACTTCAATATTACTTATTCTGCTAAGTCGACTTGTATTCTAGAGTTTTCACACATCTGTTTAGGTTTTAACTTGTGTTGGTGCAGGCCAATTTTGGTAGAAATCGAAGAAGTTTTGAAGGAATTAAACTAGCGCCAAAACAAGGGGAGCACGTCAGAAATAAAGGAAAAGGGGCACCGAAAAAAGAGGAAAAGAAACAAGTGAGAGGAAAGCATGCAAGGCATGCATGCAGGGAAAACTAACCACCTTAGGGTTATGGTTTTTGTAGGATATTGTAATGTCTTATAAGCCAAAAATAGGTATAAATAAGTACCTAGGAGGTCTAGGTCGGGGGTTGTTGTCCCAAAATATTAGAGAATACAGTTTTGGTTGGTTAAGAGAATGAATGTAAGATATTATACCTTTTTGTAAGTTGTTGATTTGTAGGAGAGTCAAATAACTAGACCTTGAGGGTTATATCATAGGCTAAGGAGACTGGTGCAGTCTAGTCAACCTAAAATAAGTCATGGAGTCTGTTTCGTGTGTAGATTTTTTAACACTACTTCTCGTACAAAAAATATAACACATACCCAACATCGTGATGGTATGAAAAGAGTTGTAGTGTGCGTGACGCCATATATTACATAACCATAATAAAATATCCTAAGAGACAGATATTTGTGGACGTAGCCCAAGAGGGGGTGAACCATGGTAACACATGTGTAATGTGTTATGTGATGTGTTTATTGCATAAGTTCTTTATGTAAGTAGTTAGTTGATGAATGGATAATTATGTGAGATATGTTAAATGTTAGATTTGTTAGAATGCATGCATCCACATAATAGAGGAATGGATCTTCAGAATAATAGAAGGAACCCCTAGATCAATGATTAAGAAGATGAAATTCAATCCCAGATACCCACTCTTTCCTAGACTGCAAGCATCTGAGCATTGCAGTCACCCATAGAACTATCTCAGGTGAGACTGCGTAGTACATCCTATGTGTTGTGTTTCCTTTTCATTTACTAGGAGGGCCAACAGTTTTAGAAGGATTTATTGGAAGATGTTCAAATCTGAACCTGGATCATCCCAATAAGTGGTTAGATAAGGAGTAACAACCAATAAATGGTTCCGTTGTCGGCTGTAACTGCATGGGATTGAGTGAGTGGCATCGGTGAAAGAATCACGAAGATAATGAAGGTATAAAAAGGAATGTTCAGACCATGGAATCCAACAAAGGAAGAGATTGAAAGCTGATTGAAAACAAAGGAGCTTGAGTTTGCAAAAAAGGAAACAAAAACGTTAAAGTAACATCACAAAAATATCTGGACAAGTACGTGTTAAGTGACATGCATGAGGTCTTTTTCTGTGATTTCCCGCATGTGTTGTAGGAGTGGCTATTAAGGTTGAAATACAACCACCCTACAAATAGAATTAAATGGCTCGAGTGGAATCCTATGGAGATCACATAGTTACAACAAGTTAACAACAAATTCACGTGCGCAATAGATTTATGTCTAGACAATATTGTTGCAGGATTTATCACAAAATTTGCAGTAGATACTGCAAATTCTTATAGCGCAGTAGAGACAGATTTCATAAAAGGGCCTAGAGGTAGGTATACCATATCATTGTATAATTCCATCAAGATATTACCGCATAATAAAGGTTTAATGACTATGGAAACATACAACTAAACTTCCCTACGTGCATGGGGGAAGGGGGGAGTCACTGACAAAAGATAAAGAAATGGAGGATGAGATGGATAAGGGAAAAAAGGAGGAGGCCTTGGACCCAATCACGATGAAGGAATATCAGATCAAGCAGATAATGGCAACAACTGGAAAAACACACAGTGGAGTACCCTACCAATATAAGATGAATAATAAGAAGATATCCATAACAGATCGAGAGGGCTTGGAAAGTGATGAAGAAGAGGTAGAGGATCTTCGGGATGTGGAGAAGATTGAGGAAATCCTACGTGTAACATATGAAAGGAAGACGAGAGGTCTAATGGCAGGAACAAAATGTATAACTCCTATCCATGTCAGTGTCAGTGTAACAACTGGAGGAGCCAGTTCAGGAATTAGTATTCAAGTATCTACACCGCACAGAGGTTGTAGTTCATCATCGGTCAAAATGGCATGACATGATCCCACCATCAAGTTACCTGAATTCAAGGGAGAGGCATCAGAGGATCCTGAAAAGCACTTGTTTATCTGTGAGAATATTTGGGAAGAAAAGAAGATCACATACGAGGATACAAAACTTGCGCAGTTAGCTATCAAGATAAGAGACCACGCACTAGATTGGTACATTAGCTTAGTTGTAAACATTCCACCAGGAACAACAAGGATGATTGCAGATGTCAAGAAGCTAGTGATAAATGAATTTCATAAGCCTAGTTCAGAAGATTAGTACATGAATGAGATGATTGAGATCAGACATAAACCATGAGAGTCTGTTTGGGAGATTGATTAGAGGTTAAAACGATTGAAGGGTAAATTGAATAATGTCTTGACATAGATGTAGCATAGACATATTTTTGTGAATTCACTGCTACCACACTTGAAATACCCTTTGAGGTAGAAAAAGTTTCAAACGCAGGCAGAGGCTCTATAGGAAGCCCTACAACTCGAAGAGAACCAGTATCAAAAGAAATATCCAACAATAGAAGAGCAGAAGGATGATCTGAAGAACCTCACATTTCAACTTAGACATAATAGGGGCAAAGAGAAAAGAGAATTTGTTTGGTGTACCACATGTAGGACAAAAGGCCAGCACAAGAATGAGTGCCCAACTTTCGTGCAATACATGGAAAACAGGGGTACCAAACCCTTTGCCAATAGGAGGACCATGGTGCAATATCTTTAAAACAAATGGACATGATTCATATCATTGTCCAATGATGCTGAAGTATCAGACAATACCCAAGAGTTAATATTGCAACTTTTTCAAATCAATGTGTCATGATGACAAAGATTGTAGGAAAATGGACTTGATGCGAGAGAGAACCTTAGACACCTATAGGGTGTAGGTAGAAATGATGTCAGGGCAAGCTACACCTCGGCTTAACTAGGTACCACCTCCATACAACACTATGTAGAAGCAGTATAAAACTACACAACCTTAGTATAATCCCACGTAGTATAATCAGGTGCCTCAGTACAATGCACCTTGAGGAGATCGAGGTGGATGCAGAGGTGGAGGATGAGGTAGAGGAGGATTTGGAAGAGGAAGAGGTATAATATTGTTCCATAACTTCCAAAAACTAGGACATTATGCAAGGGAGTTTCCACTTCCACCTGTGACATGTATGTATTGTGGTGCAACAGACCATGATACAAAGGAATGCCCAACAATTTTGGGGAAAATTAAAGAAAAATGGAATCAGAACAATCTGAATGTCCAGTGGATATCTTTCGAAGCCATGGATGATGGAAGAAATATCAACATAGTTACGCGAGGAGGATCTAATATAGGAGATGAAGAATTATGACATGATCCAACACAACACTAATAGGTGAAGAAGAATACCGAATCACGGAAATTGTTTGATGCGGGGAAAGAAAAAGAAACATTCAAGGAAGACATGTAGGATTTCCTCACATGAGATGTTGCTTCTACATCAGCTGTGCAACATAATCAAAACATACTAATGTACGAAATTCCCTTATCAATGGACCACACTAGTAAAAGACAACATGAAGAGAAAGTAAGTACCATAAAGACCTTTCTGCAATCCTATGTTAAACTACTAAATGATCCATCATCTGTTAAAGTTTTGAAAAATATGTTAGAAAGATGTAACACACAAGAACATAGGAAGTTAGAACATAAAATAGTCAATCACCTCCATACAAGAAGGAGGACAAGTAGGGAATTCATATTGAATGCTAACATTGGAGATTTCAATATGGGAGATATCATACTAGATTTAGGCTCCGAGGTAAATGTGTTACCCAAGAAGACATGACAGTGTATGGGAGAGCCCACACTAGGATATTCACCCATCCAATTGAATCTATAAAACCAACACAAAGTTATACCAATTGGAAGGCTTAAGGGTGTGACAATAGATCTGGATGGAGTGCACACTAAGGCAGACTTTGAAGTAATAGAAATAGTGGATGACACAACACCTTATCCAACTTTGCTTTGAATGGATTGGGCATTTGATAACCATGCCATAATCAACTTGAATACAAGGAAGATGACATTTGAATAAGGAGAATACATATTCGTTGCACCATTAGACCCATCAGAAGGAGAAAGGTTTGTGGAACCCACTTGCTTATATTTGGAGGATATCAACTAGTTATACAAAACCACTGCTCGTGAAGAAGATTATGTCAACTCAACTGCAAATGGAACAATCAGCTGGAGGAGAATCACATCATCTGATTCTAATTCATATACAGGGTTGGAAAATTGGCAGCAGAGGCTACATGAAGTATCCATAAGAAAGTGCACAAGAATAGACCGTTCAGTAAGATGGGTGGGTACAAATATAAGAGAACCTACTAGTTTTCTTGGGGTGAATGAATTAGAAGAATTCCTAACAAGATATGAAGATGAAGTGTTAGACAATCAAAGGCTCTTGGCCCTAAACATTTCACTCAAGGAAACACCTACAATATGGTGGGGTGTGCACAAAGAAACCATTAAGAATTGGTACCAATGTAAGAGAATATTGTGCATTAGATCCAGTGCAGAGTAGGGAAGCGATGAGATGCATAGACATGATGGACATGCGACACCAACATAAAACTTGGAGAAGTGCATAAAAATATGGAGGATGACACCACCATAGGAATGGCCTCATCACTTCATCCACACATTGGAAGGAATTCCAACAAATTGGTATGTAGACCAAGAACTGCATAGAGGCACGACAAAATGGAAAACATTACAGAAAATTTTTATGGTCATTTTCTCATTTGAACATGAGAACCCCAACATGGATTCAACACTCAAACATATAAGAGGGGTGATATTTGTTGATGAACCAGAAGTTGAACTCATGACAGAGTATCAACAACAACACAATAATACAGTAAAGGAACTACTGCCATATTATCATGTGAAAGAAGAAACACCAGAAGATGACCCACATGTATTTCAAGACATCTCAGACAACGCAGAATCTGAGGGAGCATCTTCGGAAGAGAAGATGAGAAAGATAGCGTAGACTTTGCAACACTACAAAGACCATATTAAGGAACTAGAGGAGTGCGCAATACCTACTACTCCTCTAGAAGTCAACACACAAAGAGAGCAAGACACAACATCATCTACAGAGAACATAGCCTAGAAAATACATAGAATGACCGAAATATTGGAGAAGAGCGCCCAACTATGGACACAACTCTTACAGGATGGGAGCCTACAAGAGATGAAAGTGCATGAAAATAAATTGCACTAGCATAGGTAAATCAATGACATAAGACAATGTCACTGCCATAGAATATCAAGACTTCCGCAGAAATGAAGAGCCTACAAGTAGAGGAAAATTCATTACAGTCGCAAAGATGGAAAGACAGGCTTAGTTGGAGCCCTTGTAGGAGAAGGCAGAGCAGCTGGTTGTGGAAATTGACGTAGCGAAAGTGAGCATAAAGTAGATAGTCTTGGAGGGGGGAGAGATATTAACACCACCAGTCACTGTGTAGGTGTTAGACACCATGACAGAAAAGAGAAACCAAGCTCATGAGGAATGACAATAGATAGCAGAGATGTGCGATGCACTAGAACAGGCAGTGAAAGATGCTGGAGTCCATGAGTGACTAGGGACGATTCAAGATGTCAGTGTTGGGGGCTTGTTGTCACAGGCCAATTTTGGGAGAAATCGAAGAAGTTTTGAAGGAATTAAAGCAGCACCAGAAAACAGGGGAGTGCACCGGAAAGGAAAAGAGACATCGAAAAAAGAGGAAAAGTAGCATGTTAGAGGAAATCATGCAAGGCGTGCATGCAAGGAAACCTAACCACATTAGGGTTAGGGTTTTTGTAGGAGATTGTAATGGCTGATAAGACAAAAATAAGTATAAATAAGTACCTAGGAGGTCTAGGTCGGGGGTTGTTGTTCTAGAATGTTAGAGAATATAGTTATGGTTGGTTAGGAGAATGACTGTAATATCTGATACCTTTTCGTAAGTTATTGAGCTATAGGAGAGTCAAATAACTAGACCTTGAGGGTTAGATCACAGGCTAAGGAGCATGGTGTGGTCTAGTCAACCTCAAAAAGGTCACAAAGTCCGTTTTGTGATGGTATGAACAGAGTTGTAGTGTGCGTGATGCCATATATTACAAAACCATAATAAAAGAGCCTAAGAGCCAAATCTTTATGGACGTATCCCAGGAGGGGGTGAACCACACTAACACCTATGTAATGTGTTATGTGATGTGTTTATTGCATAAATTATTTCAGTAAGTAGTTAGTTGATGAATGAATAATTCTGTGAGATCTGTTAAATGTTAGATTTGTTAGACTGAATGCATCCACATAATAGAGGAATGGATCTTCTGAATAATAGAAGGAACCCCTAGATCAAGGCTTAAGAAGATGAAATTCAATCCTAGATCCCCACTCTTTCCTAGACTACAAGCATCTGAGAATTGCAGTCACTCATAGAACTATCTCGAGTGAGACTGCACAGTACATCATGTGTGTTGTGTTTTCTTTTGGTTTATTAGGAGGGCCGATAGTTTTAGTGGGTTTTGTTGGAAGTTGTTTAGATATGAACCTGGGTCAGCCTAAGAAGTGGTTAGAGAAGGAGTAACAACCAACATCTTGCTTCTGGAATATTATATTCTAGTCAAAGGTTTATCCATGGAGGTTAATACCTCCCGCAACTACCAAAACATCCACACTCCTTCTTATCTAGGGAGGTATTTAACCATGATGCTCCCTTATGGTCTTCATAGCCTTGATTTCTATGCCATGATCCTCTCGTAATGGTTACACAAGCCATGCTATTGGTAGAATCATTACATCAAACATGGCTACACCCATGTGGACCTGTCAATCTCGTCTAGGGGCCACAACCCACTAGAGAACACTAGAGCTACACCTCGTAGTATGTGTTACCATCACTGTCATGTGATACACTTGGATGACATGCTCAGCCATCACTACACCCATTTCGTGAGTATCATCATTATTATCATCATTATCCATGCATCTCACATGGCATGGGAAATACCTACATGGTATTACAGATTGGTAGCATCACCAGAGATACACAGGCTATATCATGATCACCTAGATCATATTACGAGCAATAACATCATAGCCATACAGGTTCTCAACTATGCCACTAGTGTACCAAACTGTCTCATTGGTGTAGCAACAACTTGACATATCATACCATCTCACTAGAGTAGCCTACAGCTTGGAATAAATGCTACAACTCTGCACAAGGATTACAACCCGGTATGAATCCTACAACTCGGCATGAAGCCTACAACTTGGCACAAAGCCTACAACTTGACACGGAGCCTAAAAATCAACATGAAGCCTACAACTCGGTATAAGGCCTACAACTCAGCATGAAGCCTACAACTCGGCATGAAGCCTACAACTCGACATGAATCCTACAACTCGACACGAGGCCTACAACTTGACACAAGGCCTAAAACTTCGCACAAAGGCCTACAACTCGGCATGAATCCTACAAAATCCTTCTTTTCGAATTCTTCCATCAACTCCATCTAACTGAGAGAATCCTCGAACCATGCTTCCATACACTACATGCCCCTATGCATCCTACAAAGTGTCACGAAACCTTGCATCTTCTTGATCATTGACTCCCTCTGAAGTTTGACTCCCTCTAATTCCTTTCAAGTCTTTGTTTCTGTGGTAACCTTCCTATAATACGTAGGATAACTTTCCCGAAACAGGAACAACAAGAGAAAAAGTATTTCCAATATAATAGCAGGTTATATAAGAACATATCAATTTCATGGTAATTCATTATAGCATTACCAAGGTGTTCTGCGTGAGAACAAGAACAAGAAATATATCCTAGAGGAGATGTTAGTTCATATTGCAATTAAGTACAATAAGCATTTATATTAATAGTACATGCTACTAAGTATTCATTTTTTCCTGGCTTTAATAAAATCTAAAGGATTCCAATACTTAAGCAACAATAAAAATATCAAACTTGATATGAAAACCTAAAGTCTGGCTATTGTTCCGCTTGAGTTGCTTGACAAGTATTCTTTCCAACCTCGAGAGTGTGTTTGTTCCTATGAATGTACTAGATCTGAGATCTTTCTCGCTCTATGATTTCTTCTTGGACAAAGATCCCTTCTCTTTTGAGAGATTTTGATCTGCAGTAGTTTCTTTTTATCGTTTCTCCTACTCCACGTTCATGTGCTTGGAAGCTCCAAAAGTCAAACTCTTCATCCTTTGACACTTGCTCTTCAGTTTGTGGTTCCATTATCTTTCCCTTTGTTCTTTGCAAGGATGACGTCAATCCTTGTCTTCCATGTTCTACTAAGAGACCATGCTTCTGCTGCGCTACTCTGATTTTATGGAGGAAGTCATGATTGTCTTTGAATTTGACCTTGACCATTCTTTTGACTTTGACCTAAAAAATCAACTTTGACGTTTTCGATGGCTGAGGGAACTAGAAGATGTGTTGGGTTAGGGCACACTATGATATCCAAGAATTATGCTAAATTCTTCACTTAAAGTGCCCGAACAATCATGTTAGGGTTTGTTGCTGCTGCAAGATCAGAGACCCTAGCTGCAATTGCAATTGTGATACAACAAGCTTGACATAGAGCTGTGGATATACTTTCTAGTAGTTAGAATGTTCCGAAGGTGGTGTGGGCCCATAACTTGTTATAATATTGTGCTCATTTACCATAGACAATGCTACACCATTGTCACCCAACCATAGGCACAAATCCATCCCCGAGCACCTTAGCCTTTGCTAAATAGAATGATTATGGGAAGCCACACTAGAACCAACAGATAAACCAAGAGAGCGCACATTCTCTAAGGTAGCGCACAAGTAAGAGTACCAAAAAGGATGAACAAGAGTGTGTTGCACCACTACAGCTCTTGCTGCTCCTCTTCCAGACTTGCACACTACTTTTGCTGCTATTGCACTTCCAAGGTATGTGCACCAACTAAGTGAGTGTGTGTTTTTCCAAATGAGCTAAAGCACTTTCTATTTATACTAATATCTCCAGGTGAACATGTGTCTCTTCAAGTAGGGTCGACCTGTCCTTTTCTGCATATAATAATTCAATATTACTTATTTTGTTAAGCCGACTTGTCTTCCAGGGTTTTCACACATCTGTTTAGGTTTTCTCTTTCTTTCAAAATATTCTATTCTAGTCAAAGGTTTATCCATGGAGGTTAATACCTCTCGTAGCTACCAAAACATCAACAGGTAGAACCAATATCAATGGCCCTTACGACAACATTCCTTGACCCCAATTTCCACGTGTCCTAACTATATCAATTCTTGGACCCCCCTAATTGTTCATCACAACCCAAGGTTCATTAGTAAGGATTAAGGCACTCTAAGTTCTGTCTGCACACACACAAATACACATGCATGTATAGGTGTAAGTTTGTTTTACATTTGCTTGTAATGAGCAATAACTTAAGGTAAAGTGGCTATAGGTCAAAGGTCAAATAAACATATAAAACTTAGCAATTTCTCCTAGTTACCATACCATCTCCTTTAGTTTTCCCATTGCACCAACACTACTGCGTGCACCCACTAATTTCCCTCTCTTAACTTTTAATTTCAATCTTTTTTAATTATTATTGTTGTTTATTATTATTATTTTCTAAATAACAGATAAAAGAATAAATAAAAGAAAAATAAAATTATAACATAAACATCATATAATCTCTTTTATAGTATTAAAAAACAATAAATTTATAACCCTTTATAAGATTTTTTTTAAACCTATTTTTAAACATTATAGTTCTTTCTTTCTATATAAGCATTGTCTAATTATTATACATTTTGTTTTTTTGCCGGAATCCAACAACATAAATATTCACGAAATCACATTTTGCAGATCCAAGATTTCGTGACAATATTTCAAAAAAAATTAAATAGAAAATATCCTTGAAAAATGACCAAAAAGAAAAACAATTAGATTATGACTATATATATATAAACAATGCAGGGATAACACAAGGCATTCGTGCCTTCCCCTCCTCATTTTTGACAATTAAAAAAAAAAACCTACCCAGCTCCTCATTATCTTCATCATTTGCTTCATATATTTTTTAGGGCATGGCCATGGTTTCCATGGCCAACCTCTCCTTTCTTTGCATAGGCGAATGAGGCATTGTGTGTTTGGCTTCGGTCTTGGCACAATGTGGGTTGGTTCATATCTTAGTTTTCATCCCTTAGCATGGTAGTTTGCATCGATGGCTTAAAGTGAGGGTTGTAAGTATAAATGAAAGGGCTGCAACATGGTATTTGGGAAGATGGAGTCTTGACTTAATATACTTAATATGATGATTCTTAAGTCGACAAATTAAAGTATATTTTCGTTTGGTCTTCGATTCCTTCATTAACTCGAGATCATGCATTGATTATTTGTTGGGACTTGTAGGTATGATTTTTTCTCGGGAGGGGCGAGGTCCATGGCTGGCCCGTTTGGATGCATGGCCATCTAGCTCAGGCTTGGGCATAGAATATATTTATTATTTGGTAACATGGTAAAGACTAAGTTGTGGGTCACCTCTGTGGCATATGGATTGATTGGAAATTCAAGGAGGGGCATAGCCCATGGCCTACAGCCTATCGATATATGCAACCATGGTGTCGACCCCAATACAGAATGCTCATATATATATATATATATTTTATTTTTCTTCTTTCATATTAAAGAATTTATGTTCTCATCTAACCTTGTTTATCTCATTTGCCCCCATGGCCTTTTTAGAAGTGTGCACATGGCTTTCAAAAGGAGTGTAGGTGGATTTCATAGGTGTACATGTTCATAAAATGTTCATAGACATTCTAGAATTATTTTCATGCTACTTCTCTTCTCCTTTTTTGGGTAGTCTCTTAAGGTTACGTGGCTAGCAAATATATTATATGTTTAGGTTAGCAAATATATTATATGTTTATATGGATAGTAGAATTATTTTTCATGCAATATGGAATTTTGTTCCAAATTGTAGGCCCTTGTCAATAAAAAATAAAATAAAAAAAAATTCTAAGTTTGGGTAAAGTTTATATTACATTTCAGTCATAGGTAGGTAGGTAGGCCTTTAAGGTTTCAATTTGTAAACTAGAGTTCTGATACCATGTGTAAAATATTTTATGGACATTTAGGGGTCATGAATGTGTGTACTCATTCTATTTTATAGTTCATAAATTACTTTTTTAATTTAGATATGGTTAAGAACTTGTGTACTTATTCTGTGAAAAAATTAGAGATTTTGTAAATGTAAAAATAATTTCTATTTTGCGCAAAATTTAAAAAAAAAAATTACAATTTCCTCTTATGCATAATCCATCTATTACATTTGTAATAGATTACAACAATTTATTTAGCAATTAATAACAATTTAGCAATTTATAACTAGATTTATGGAGTGATGAGTAACACCTCTGATTATATTTGATTTAGTTCAATGGTGTAGCTCCTTATAGATTAACTCCCCTCCTCTACAAATTAGGCTTGCCCAAACTGGATTTACCTCCCAGCTAGCTAGAAACAACCTATCCGATTTCGTAGCTCTACGAAACCCTAACCTTGGGGTTTCCTAGCCCTATGTGCCTAGAAATCAAGAACAACACTCATTCCACCAATGACTCAACAATCACAGTCACTCTCATAGCTCAATAATTGGCATGCATCTCATAGTTCACAACTGATCCAGATTTAGGAGCGGAATGAACTGATTAACAGACTGAATACAATAAACACGAAGATGTGAAATTTGGAGGCTATATTTCCAAGCTGATTCTCCTTCCCTTTGCATAATCTCGTGCAACTCAGACAGAGCTTGTTGTTCTGACTGAGGCAGCTTAAACTCTGCTATGATTTTTTTTCTGAACTTGGCCAAATGTGAACGTTTGTCCTTGCACTCCTCCTATCTCAATAAGCTTCATGTACCATTTGAGAGAACGACCTCTCAAGGTAGTCTATAATTCAACCAATTTATTTGCATTTAGAGTCCATCTGGACCTCCAAATCGCTTCACACAAAAACCAATGCTGCTCAACATCCTCGTCTCCTTTACCACAAAATTTTGGGTATCGAGCGATCTACCCTGCTGCATTTCCAACCATTGTTGATATTACTACCCCTATCAAAGTAAACCCTAACGGTCCTAGTTGCTATATACTAGGGGATCCCAATATCCTCCCAGTATTAGTACTCACTAGCTGTGACTGACTAATTGACTGAATTGAAATAGGAATAGCATAAGAAGGTAGTATAGGGTTTACCACTAGTATAGAAGACACTTGGGGGAGGAGCTTCTAGGTGGGTTTATTTGATCTGGGGGGTCTTGTTCTCATCCTATAGAGCGGTATATTTAGTTGGGATCCTAATATTTCCTGGTATCGGGACTGAATCTTCTCTTTCTTCTGCAATATCCATGCCGACTTGTTCTTATCTTGCTTCTACACATTCTTCTTCTTGTCCACCCTCTTGGGGACTTCTTTCTCTCTACGCTTCTCTCTCACTTAGTCTTTGATTGGCCAATCTTTCATGTCTTCTCATCTTTCCACAACTCTTCCTCCTTTCCTTCATCGACTTCTCCTTGTTCGAGTTCT
This sequence comes from Picea glauca, assembly GCA_000966675.3. Classification (NCBI taxonomy): domain Eukaryota; kingdom Viridiplantae; phylum Streptophyta; class Pinopsida; order Pinales; family Pinaceae; genus Picea; species Picea glauca. The sequence continues at coordinate 992,085 of JZKD02S2050052.1, read as the reverse complement.
TTCCTCAACACCTCGGACTGCATCATTACTTTCTTTATCTTACCGCGCCACCACTTCTCAAATATGGTGGCTCTTTTCAAGGCTCTCTCGTTCCTTTCATCCATTTCTTGTTGCTCCCCCATTTATCAAATAATCATCTCCTCTTTCTTAGGCCATGATCCCACCCTAAAGTCACCCCACCCCAAGCATGGGTGTTTAGGTTGTCATCTTAGTCTGGGAAATAGTCAACATCCCCTCCTCCATCAAGAATACCTTAATCCACAGAGGAATTTCTCTCAATAGCCTTCCCTATGTGTCTTTATTGAAATCCTCTTATTACCTTGAAAAAGAATGGAGGTTCTCAACTGCAAACTCGATAATGTATCCTTCCAGTGTTGTATTGACCCAGAAATCAACCGCTCATGTTATCGGACAATCTAGCCGATGAAGTGTGGAAATATTTTATGTATCCTAAGTACAGGTCATCTTGACTCATTCTTGGAATTCTGGAGCTTCTTGGAGCCTCTCTATCCAATGGAATAGTTCTTCCAGAAATTTAACCCAGAATATCTCGTATTGGTCGCTTGATCTTTCTGCGTAAAGGATAACCTCTCTTGTATCCTTCACAGATTTACCTCACAACTCCACTTTTTTCCATATGAAGGCATCACAATTTCTCTCCCACCACTGGTGAATATCAGATCAATGGATTCATGGAATCATTCTCCCTACAGGTTCCCTCCTGAAACATGTCTCAACAACAAAACCATTTTTTTGGCACATAATTGATCAGACCAGGGTCCTTCTCAAGTTACCAACAAAAGGTACTGAGGTAGTTTAGAGTGTTGGCATTTTCATATTTCTTGAAGGGAAGAAGTCTCACCCGAAGCACAACCAAGAAAAAGAAAATAGGGAAGGGTAAGAAGAAGCTTAGACAAATCCTTACAGTCTTATGATCTTTGTTGTCTTACGCAAGATAGATTAAACTCAAAACTTCTGTAAACATTCCTAATTCAAATTAAAGAAAACAAAGTTGCATTGCATCCATAAAGAAACTATATCCCATTAATCAGATTTGACATAAATATATACAAAACAACATTAAGACAATCTGAAGCTAAACCGACACAATAAATTCAAAAGTTGAATCTCTCCTTGTATTAACTTCATAAGGTTCTTCTCCATTACATAATGTTATGCTCAGATACAGACGCAGCTCGACCATATCAAAGCTTAACAAAAAACTCTATTACTGAGAGACAAGGTTAACCCAAAACACTTGCTCTTTTACCCAGACAATCGGACATGACTCTTTATAGACTTGGTCTGTTTCTGAAACCTAGACTCTAGAATCATAGCTAACATCTACCCAAAATCAACAAATAATACATCCTAAAATCCAACCCTTTACAATCATATTCATCCCATATATATAAGCTAACTAGGATTTCCGGGTTTGAGACTTTGCATGTTGTTTCTTGTTCTTGTTTTGTTGTAACTTCTTTCTCCATGATGGTGTTGCATTGTCCTTCCTTCCAACCATTTTCGGTTTCTTTCCTTTTTTCTGTTGTCCAACTCCTTTGTGGCTTGCGCAACTTCTGTTTGACCAAAATTAGAACAACATCATCCCTTGCACAACTTCTAACAACAAAACGAAGGGCCCAACACCCTAGGTTCATTTTATTCTACCAACAAACACTATAGACACCGAACCTTTCAACATCACCTGCATGCAAGTGAAGTCTCACCCAAGGAATCTATTGGGGATGCAGGAACCAGGTTTCTGCAGTGATGAGGGGATGGGAGGCTATCATCATGTTCATTCTTACTTATCTACCATGTGTGTAGTATTTTGTATTTCGTTCCCTTGATTAATTAGTAAACTTTAATTATGTAGCATCATTGTGACACGGATTGCAACAAAACCTATTCATTGTAACATTCATCTTTAGTGCACATCAATCATATACTACACAGATCTAGATCTAGTTATGCATAAATAGAACATTCATGAACAATCGCATGAAAATACATTCAGACACAAAATTTAACGTGGTTCAACCAAACTTTGGGCTACATCCACAACGAATGGCTTGTTTATTATTATTTGTGCAATCATCTTAGGCTTATGCATTGCACTTACAATAGATACATCATGATGTATTTTCCCATCTTTCCTAGCTTCTTTGTAGTGCAATCCTCTCTCTACAAAACTCTCCCTAAACCTTCAGACATAGACTCTCTCTCATCCTCAATCTATTCTCTTAATAGAAAAAAATTTCGGCCTTCAGTCCGATTTTATCATAACTTCAAAAAACTATTCTACCTGACCCATTACATGTTTATATACAAAATTTAGGGCTCAAAACCCTATTCTCTTATCCCCAAAACCCTATGAAAACTCATTATTACAACTCATGAAAACTCATTGTTCATCCATGTTTTTCCTATATTTGTGCTTTCATGCTTTCTTTATATTCTCGACTATTTTCCTTCCTGATTTTGCACGTCTATATGTTTTTTCATGTCTAACTTCTTTTGCATGCACCCTCATTCTTCATTATTCCAATTGCCTATCCAAAGCATGCCTTCTACAGATGAGGATTCTTCTCTTTTATTTTTGAAGAGAAGGAGGACATCGATCTAATTTTCTGAAGTGGCACATACTTCATGGGCACAAGAGGCATGCATTTAAATAGATGGACCCATGACTTCAACCCAAAAAGTGACATTCCATCTGCAGTCCCAGTGTAGGTTTGTTTACCCTCCCTTCCTCTGCATTGTTGGAATGACGAAACAATTAGAGCCATTGGAAACTCCCTTGGAAAATACATCGACAGAGTAGAACCCAAGGATGGAATTCAAGATTTCACATCATTTTTCATGGAGGCCGATATTGAAAATTGCCTCCCTAAAGTTATTCAACTAACTTTGGACATCTCGACATATTTGCAACAAGTTGATTATGAGAAACTCCTGTTCAAGTGAAAAAAAATTCATGAGTATGAACACTTTGCTAAGAACTTCTCCAAAGTAGCCTCAGAACCAAAATCTCCTGAAACCAATGAATAGTGGAAGTAGCTAAAGAAACACAGACAAACACCAAAATCTAGAGCTCAACCAAAATAGGGTCAACCCTCATCCATCCTTCCTCTGAATAACCCACATAAGGGTCCAAACAACCCTAGATATAACTCAAATCATTTTTATCCTATCAATGTTAATAATGACCCACCTCCCATTGAAGAGCATGTCATAATAGAGAAAGCATGCGCCCAACACCCCTCAGAATCCAACTACTGCAAGGTGCACTGAAATTCGATGGGATTTTGTTGGTTTTTAGACTCCACATCATCGATAATATGACAAGGTCTTCGGCCCCAATGTCGTCTCTAGAATTGCGGAGATTATATGAAGTTTACAACGTCATTGGATATCCGAAAATGTAGTCGTTGGTCTATCGAGAACCATGTAGAATGTAAAAAAATGTAAACTAGGATCCATTTCCGATGATACGTCATTGAATTTTTGGCATGCCCATCGTCAGATATTCAACTACATATCTAAAGACCAATCCGATGATAGGTGCCTATCGGATGTGTAGCACCTTCGTTGGACGCACTATATCATCAATAGAGAACCGAAGACCATATTCATGATGAAGATCTTATGATCCTATAGTGTGTCCAATGGAGGTGCTACATGTTCAAAATGTGCTCATCGTTAGTTCAATCATTGAAGATACAATTATGTGCGAATATTAAAAAAAATAAAAACATATATTATATATAAATATTGAAGTAACCTTAGACTTATAGTCAGATCATACTCATCCAAGAGGGGACTGAAATATCGATATCAACCATTGATCATTGATCATGTTTAAATCAATTATCCCTCTTCCTTGATCGAACAATCGAAGAGATTAAGTCAACAATGTTGATCAGAATTGAGAGGAGATCTAATGACAGGAAACCAAATTGTGAATCAAAGTTGCTTGATCGTTAATTTTCTGGAGGGGTCACGCTTTATATCTGGACCATCGGTTGATTTGGTGACATTTCATTCTAGGATTAACGCGTGTGGTGGAAAATATTCTAACATGACACCATGTTGGAGACGCGCAGACCATTGATCACAACGGTTGATTAAAAGGCAATCATTGGATCGTCCTCCCATTGGACTGTTCAGTGGATAAAGATCTACGCCTAGGATTTAGGATCTATGACTAGGATTTTTGCATGGGATTAGACCAAGGTCACAACCCTCTATTGTATGCTAAATGAAGTAAGCCTCAAGACAAAACAAATTGTGTGTTAGGGCATGGACCAAGCCCTTGGTCTTGGACGAGTATAAATAATCACATACATAAAATCCTGTGTTGAATTAACCATTGCATAATACATAGAAATATTAACATATTGACCTCTATTGGAATATAGTTGGGTTGTTTTCTCCTCCCTACATCTAAGCACAAAATATCACGGCCATAATACTTCAAAGCAGTTCATTTTGTATTTACAAAGTAATCAAACACCATCACCTCTACTACTTGGGGAGGCACATTTTCACGTTTTCCTTTAGCTTCAAATTTCATTGGAAAACTTCACATAGAAAGGCCCTCAACTCTTTAATACAACCCCCCAAGAAACCAATAACATTCATGAAAATTCCAAACATTAACATGCTAAGTTGTAACAAAAAAAAGATAGCAAGAGAAGAACAAGGATTTATACATTTTTTCTTTGCAGAGTTTATCACTTAAACTAGAGATCTTAAACTCCATATGTGTGTGCATTGTTTTAATTCTTAGTCCTTTAAAAAATTGTTTCGCCGACAAGAGAAAGAACAAAATTCGACAAGCCAATTGTTATCTTTTAAAAACAATACAAGACAATAATCCAAGTTTTTAATATTTTGTATTGCATTTAACTTGGACCAATTAATCCTCCATGGTTGGTCAACACCTTGATGTTCCAACAAAATATGGAGGACAAGAATTGCCTTGATAAGAATTGTTGTTGGCACATCTCCACAAAATTGGATTAAGACAGTAAACATAAATGTATCTCACTATACTGAACTATAATGCAACTCTTGAAGGTTGCTAAAATTAAATCTTTTAATGATTTAATATAATCAAATACACCATCGTTAAAACCATCCTTAAGTACCATTTACAATAATGCCTTCTTAAATATTAGCTCTATGTTGGAGGAAAGGGATCAAGACTAGTTCATTATACCTATATGCTAGATAATTATTGGGAGATATTCTATCCTAGGTTCTATTGTTCTCTCTTTGAACATTGCCTCTTAGTTATGAAAGATTTTTCCTATCTTTTGTTGGTTCTAAATCAACATTTGATTTCCCTTCCAAATTAATATTAGGACTTTTGGTGAAGTTGATATTGATAAGTGGCCTAAGATTGAGGGACCCAGACTTGGGTGATGGAGGTTCTAGAAAACAATGTTAGGTATGTATCTTGTTATTACATTTGAAATATTATTATAAATATTTATTTTCTTCCCCCCTATGCTCCCCCCCAACAAAAATTCATTATGCATTCACATGATACTAATTTGTATTTGAATTGATGAATTGTGGATTAAACTATTTTCCTAACACTAGTTAGAATTCATATGTTTTAAGTTTATGTTATTTTTTTATACGATTAATTGGGTTTGAGTAGCTTTTGTTTCTTGATTTGTGTAAAGGTGTGGAGAAGTAAATTGTGTTATAATATTACTGCTCATATTACTCATAAATATCAAGGGATTCATCATGTGATTCCATATATTTTTCTTTTCTTTCTTTCATGAATTAAATAACATAAATTCTAAATTTGAGAAAGGTAGATTGTTGTCTTTTATTTCTCTTTCAACGAGGTCAACCAACTCACTGGGTAATTTTCACATAGACATAAGTGGAATGTCAACCACGACCAATTCCTTGAATTCTTTCTACTTGAGTTGTTCTCCTTGTAATTTTTCTAGTTTTGTGAATTGGTTTAGCTTCTATCTATGTTAATTATTTCCCTATTGTAGTAGGATCGATAGAAATTTAGGCACCTTGCTTCTTATTTTATTTTATTTCCTACTCATGACTATTCTCAACAATATTTCAGGCTTGAAATCTACCTTTTGCGTTTAGGGTATTCTTTAAATATGAAAATCCATATCCTTAATTGGGAAATATGGTAGTTATCTAGATCTTTGTCATTGCATCGTAGTTGAAAAGAGTTTCAAAAATACAAAAGTATTTGTTATCCTAGGGGTCTCCCACTTGAGATCCTAGAGTCACTTGCAATAAGGAATAGGGTGGTTGTTCTTCACCATTCATTGGGTGAGTCATAGGATGAAGTGCATACTACTTTGTATAGTCTGGTCAGAGAAGAGGTAGAAAAATATGAGCCCGCATCTAATGAATTATTAAAAAAATGTTTTTAGAGAGGAACTTATGGTAATTTTGACATTGGTTATCCCTTTTCTCCATTGCACAACACCACTAAAATATCCAAAACCAAATCAAATAAATCTCTCAAACCCTAAACTATAATCAAGACCTTTTACATGTTCATATAGAAACCCAACTCAGTTAAATCTGCACAACACTAAAAAATCTCCAAAAACACAATCTAAAATAGAAAATGCCATATTCCAAAAAAAAATGAGAATACTTGCCCCAAAATAAGAATAAAAAAAATTAGAACTCGACTACTCAGACCATATATAAATATGCCAATTCATTGTATCCTTTTGCCAATTATACAATGAAACTTGAAGTTGGTTTAGCATGTACCCATTAGTTGTAAATGGGTTGCTAAATGAAGCATAAGGAACACGTGTCATAAGAAAATAGTATTGTTTATATGCTCCCAACCTGATGTAGGAGCATCCTACCTCCATTAAATCATTAATTTGACAATACCTAGGGGGTCTTTATTTCACTAAGGGATTTGGTTCCCTCATGTTTGTTTGATTTTATTTTCCTATGTTTTATGATTTCTAGAAGAGAGACATATGATAGGGGTTTGATAATGAAAGTGAGTATTTGATTGTAAATGTTATCAAATGTATGATAACGTGAGAGGGGTTGGGAAATAAGAGAGATCTAGGGTTAGTTAAATCTCATAGAGATTTGTGAATCCTAAAGATAGGAGTTGAGTGAGAGGTTTGTGGATCTGAGAGGATCCTTAGAGATTGATTGTTGAGATATTTGTGGATCTGAACCAGAATTAGTTTCATAATCGTTGTGTATAATATTGTAATCCTTAAAGGCATTCGAGGTGAGGCCAATTGATTGGAAATCAGGCTAGGAGGAGAAGTGGACAAACAAATGTGAATTAGGCCATAGAAAGAGAGAATGAACTATTAATTGTGATCTATATTAGAGGAGGAATTCAAGAGCCTCATGTAAACCCTATGTACAACATATGTATGATTAATGAAAGGAATACTCTGTTTCAAGTATCATTGAGGAGGTTTTTGTTCATTATTTATGTGTGAAGAACCTATGTCACCATGAATGTTATGTCTTTGTGGAATTAGGTGTTGAAATAATCTATAGATCCATGTAATGGTTAAACTATAGACCTTAGGATATTGATTGTAGAATTTAGGTTTTGTTGCAGTTTTAGTCAATTTGCAGGTTAAGGCCATGATGAACCCTTTCAAGGGTCTAGGGTTGGGTATCCTCGAACCAGAACGAAGGAAATAAATTGATGATCATTGATCACCATAGGATCGATGATCCTCATTCACCAATTATCAAACCCTTACGCGAAAACTTTAATTGGATAGTCTATATCATGGAGAAGCTATAGGAAATGTCGGATCAAGGATCATGGAATTGTAACCATTGGATCATGAGATCACTACAGGAGAGGCATCAAGTCCTTTAGCAAATCCTGGAATATTATTGATCATCATATCGGGAGCCAAGTGAGTGAGCATAGTTTGATCTAATTGGGAATCCATGGAGAAGTATTGATCGTCGGGTCAATCTTAAATTAAGTCCTAGCCATTGATTTGGATCGGAACGAAAATCATATGCATGAGATCTGATCATCGATCCAAAGTCATGATCGATGATAGAGGAGAAAATAATCAGATCAAAGTTGCATGAATGTTAATTACCATGAGGAAGCATGCTTTGATCTTGACCATCAACTAATATGGATACCGTACACATATGATCTACGTACACAATGAGGAAGGAGTTAACAAGTGTTCATTTTGGAACGCGCGTACAATAGATCTTGATGATTGATTAAGTCATGACCGTGGATGAAAATGCTCGAGGAGTTATGAGTTAAACGCCCACCGAAATAGCACTTGGTCACATGTTATAGTCATATAGAGAGGTGTTAAGGATAAATATATAAGTCCAAGATCATAACCCTCGATCGTATGGATTATTGGCACCGAGGGAGTTATCTCTAAGGGTTAAGTGCTTGGTTACAATAGTTGGTCATATAGTGAAGGAACCAGGAGGAAACGTTACAAGAAAGGGCACTAAAGAGGATAAGCGCTTGATCATATCCATTGATCACATGGTTGAAGGATACGAGCTCAGGTTTAGAGTTGTTATATATACAACAAGTGCCTTTTTAGGTTGGGTTATGGTCCTATCCCTTAGCCACGATAAATAATGTATGTGCATGAGGGATTAACCTGTCACATGTTTTTCGATAGATCCTTGGACACCCCATTGTGTGTTTAATGATCAACAATCGATTTTAAGCTTCCATATTGTGGGTACAGCCTGATAGGAGGCTATCTCAACCAATGCAATTAATCAATTGAGTCTTGTGTGTAAGACAAAAAATATTGTTATGTGTGGGGCTTTGTGCAATGAATGATATAGGGGCATTGTACTCAATCCAACAAAGAAATGTACCTTTGATATAGGGGCAATGTACCTATGGTAGAGTATCGAATAAAAAATGGTACTTTTTATAAGAGCAGTGACTTTATGAGTTGTGTGTATATCATTCTTTCAATGGAGATAATGGATAATGTCACTATTCTAAGCATTTAGAGATAAACTCACAGTAAAAAATACACATGTAAATTACCATGAAGGACAACAATTTTCCCCTAGAAACACAATTTGGGAAAGTCGACGTTTAATGGAAATCCTTAGTCTATTATTATTGGATATATAGAGAACTATAGAGTATCATGACTTTTTAGGCCATTAGTAGTCTACTCTACAGGAAATTTCAAAATATCACTACCAAGTTTTTCCAAAGGAACCCATTCTTCATTCTTTTGCATATTTTTATTCACTGTATGAAGATTTTTCTAGTGGCAGTGAGAAGGTTATGCATCTATGTCTGTTTAGATCCTATTTTGCGATGCTTTCTTTTCCAACTTGTGTTGACTCTAGCACTCCCTTATTTTTCTTCTTGCAACTAGTGGGGGTGTTGTAGCTTGGTGGGTGGGTAAGTAACTGGGTGTGTGGTGAACATGCTAACAATCACCCTCACCTCTTCTTCATTTCCACTCTACTTCTCATTTGCTAATTATTTACGAGTCATTCCATTCATGGTTTTATATTTATTTTGGATCACACCTCCCCAATGAGATTATTTGGGTCCCAAAAACAAATTTTGTGGAGGAAATGGAAGCACACTGCCGCCAAATTTCTCTCCAAATTCACTACTCCATTAGTTATGAAGGACACATTCTTCTTGTTTTATCTATTCAAGTTGTTATTCTTCCTTTGTTCCATTTATACCAAAGTTTTTCTTCCTTTTCTTGTGTGTTTATTGGTGATCTAGGTCTATCCACCTTTAACCAAATGATATTTGTTCTCTTTACTTTAGGAAGTTCCATCCCTTTCCCATAGGTATGGCCTACCAAACATCAACTCACAAGAATATGGTGGTGCAACTTTGCATTGTAATTCAACAACGTAATGGAGTGGGGCACATGTCTTAGGAGGATCATTAGAGACATTCCTAAGGTGCCATTCTCATGATAGCATTGCATTTTTTCTGAGTGCATCTTCATGAAATTTCTATCTTTATATGTTGACGTATTGTATTAGAGATATCACATATAGCCAATGCATGCAACTTCTTTCCTTCTAAACTAAGTTAAATATGATCCTAGCTTGATGAGTAGCAACCTCCACTTGTGTTTTTTAATGACATGGGTGCATACAAATCTTATCCACATGGGTTGGTTTGGAAAACCTGTGCTTAATTGTGATCCAGAAGAATGTCAAACCTTGGTGCTTATTGGACGACACAGATGGATGTAGTAGTAGTTTGGTTCATGTATGAGCTAGTTTGGGTGCCCTTACATATGGTAAGGCATACCACAAACATTGGGTAATCTTTTGTTGGTTGTGAAATCAAGTTACAAGGTTGGAAAATCATGCCTATTTTTCATACACTCATATTTGATTTTACTCTTATTATTTAACTTATAATAGGAAAAATACCAGACATTTCAATATACTAAAAATATCATGTTTGAGTTGGATGAGCTTAGTGTACCACAAAATTCTTCATTTAATCTAGGTTTTTCATTAATGAAATGAGTGGACCTATATACCTAGTTGTCTAAAAACAATGCCTTTAAGTACCAATAATTGAAAACACATTTGTCACATGCTATTTAACACAAAACTAAGTCTTTGTGAATGACAAAAACAAGCTAATGAAGGTGTACCCCTTATAGAGATGTGATAATATGAAACATGAACAACAAAAAATTAATAAAACCTCTACATAATATTACTTAAAAAAAACAACAAAAATAAACTTAAAGTTGATTGGAAGGGGATCACCTTAGTTTTCCTTGGTTGATTGATTCAGGTTTGATGCCTCGCTTGATATTTACCAATATATTTCCTGTTAAGCATTGCAAGAGGAGCTCCACCTTTTATTCAAAATGAGGTGGTCCTAATTGATCACAATGAATAATACATCATTAGAATACATTAACACTTAAAGAATCAACAAAATAATATAATAAATTTACAAGCATTTTTATGACTAAATAATAATTAAATAGACTTGAGGGCATGAATACCTGAATGAGCTCCTCTTGGTTTCGAGAATAATTTATTGGATTAATCTAATATTAGAGAAAACCTCCCTCGATTTGATAGAGCAACATCGAAGTCAACATTGAATTTGTTGCTTCTATGTTGGATCGAGGGAGGTTTGCTCCAATATTATCCAAATCCTAATTTATTCTCTACTAAACAGGGCCAACCACATAAAGGTGAAAGCTCTTATGGCCCCTCCCCCCTCACATCACTTTCAATTCCCCAGTACTCAATCTATCTATGTTATGATCCAAATACTCAAAATATCATAAAATAATAGAAGTACACACCATGTATAGAACGTCAACATAGAGCACAACTCCAATATAGATAAGTTACAAAATAACTCCTTAAAGAATAGGGGAATACCCTACAAATAACCAAATACCTTTCATACTTCACAATTCACATGTCAATAATGAATACATGATATCTTATATATAGCTATTCACACTTGCACATGAGGCCCCTTTATCACTAGGCCGACCTTATTACATATGTATTTACACATTACATGTACATTTAGGCCCACATATGCCCCCCCTTGGGGTCATTTCATATACATTTATCCATATATATGCTCCCCTGGGTCATAACATAGTACCCTCCTTCAAAAATCTTTGTCCTCAAAGCTTTGCATTTAAAGGATTCACATGTGATGAAACCAAGTTTTATTATTTTCTTATGTTCCTTCTTTATTTATTCCATTGTTGATGATCTATCCATCCAAAATCAATTATTTTCAGTCTTAATCCTTGGTGTCTAGTTGTTATGATCCAAATACTCAAAATATCATAAAATAAAAGAAGTAAACACCATGTATAGAATGTCAATGTGGAGCACAACTCCAATATAGATAAGTTACACAATAACTCCTTAAAGAATAGGGGAACCCCCTCCAAATAACTAAATACCTTTCATAATTCACAATTCACATGTCAATAATGAATACTTGATCTCTTATATATAGATATTCACACTTTCACATGAGGCCCCTTTATCACTTGGCCGACCCTATTACATATGTATTTACACATTACATGTACATTTAGCCCTATATATGCCCCCCCTTGGGGTCATATCATATACATTTATCCATATATATGCCCCCCTTGGGTCATAACAATCTACTAGAAAATAGTTGAAAGCAACACATTAATATTCATGCATAGAGACCAAAAAAACAATAAATTCATGAAGAAACATATGTGGTTTTGAATAACATATAACATATAACATTCATTCATTAATCATAGATGCAAAATAGTTGAAAACAACACATTCAAATTCATGCATAGACACCAACAAAACAACAAATTCATGAAGAAACATATGTGGTTTTGAATAAAATATAAGATATAACATTCATTCATTAACTTATAACATTCATCCATCCATTCATTAATCATAGATACAATATACTTCATCTAAAATTTTTTTATCATCAAAAATATGTTTTCACAATATGGTTAAGTATGTTTCTAATTACATAAATATTGTACAATCATTTCTTTTTTTGTTTTTTCATTTTAAAAATGTATTTAACAAAGACGTCTTCAGGTCCTTCTTCCCCTCTAGTTTGCTTGTCCCCTTCCTGTCTTATTGATGAACTCGTTGTGTACTCACGGCGTCCAAGTTGATGTAAGGGGGGCGTGGATCATCGACTTCAATAACAAATTAAGAAATGTTAAATTAGTATTGTTTATTATTATTATTACAAGTATTCCATTAATAAAAAGAGAATTAGAGTGTTCATTACCTCCTTTAGTAGTGGAGGCAAGAGGATTAGTTTGGGATGTGGCCATATGTTCATCTTCTTGTCTTCCCTCATCCTCTACATGCTCTGAAGTTGAAACATGAAAGTTTATAATTAATACAATGTTTTCAAATAAATGTTGTTAATTATAATCCATACAACATGAAATACTTCCATTATTGAGTTTCACACAACCTTCATTGGGTGACACTCCACCATCACTAGGCTCTGTCCCACTAGTGGCGACCTTTGTTTCTTCGTTGGTTGCATCCTACTTAGAAAACCAAACACATTACTTTATGGCTGAGAATAATAATCAATAGATTGTTTTTTTTATTTTTTTATACCATGTGGTTGACGACACCATTGGTACTCACTACATCCATGTAATACCTCCCCTAAATCCATGAGAGAACATAGGGTGGGAGAGAATTTTCATAATAATGGGACTCAACAACAAGAGCATATAATATACCCATTAAGGGCACAACATGTCATTTCAAGGAATAAAACCTGGGTGGGGAGGGAAACACTCCTCCACATAAACCACTCAGGCTAAACCTAATTGAAAATAATCAATAGATTGTACAAGTAATAAATTTTGAATAATCTTCGTTGATTTTATTTACTTGCGTGTTGATTTTAGTGACATAAGGTTTTGTTTGGTGTAAGATTTTTTCTGCGTTCAACCACAACATCATAGTCTTTCGAAAGAAATCTTGATGTCTTCTGGTGTTGGAGCTTCTTTGATCTCCAATCCCTGCAATTTTGCATAACAGCATGATTTTTTCTTCTTTTTTGCAATTAATTTAAAACTGTTAACAATATATTATTTGTATGCAATTTATTTTTTTGTACCTACGATTCTTGCGACTAGTTTTGAGTAACCACCCGGGCCAAGTTTGTTCTTCCCATGTTTTTCTATCCTATCCATGGTGGATTTAGATGTGTCTGGGAGCCTGTATTGACAAGTTTCAAAAACATACTTAGATGTCACAATGACGATAAAGCATCATAATTACATTATTAGAAGTGTCGCATACCTTCCCGAGCTTGGTAGTGTCTTTCCTTGTTTTCAGAGCGTCTTCTCCTTTGCATCATAAATTAGGTCCTTCCACTCCCTCTCTGGAATCATTGGAGGACACTCATACTTAGGGATATTTTATAGATGAACCCTATATTGTTCTTGCAAATGTTTTAAATGTTCACCCGCTTTTGACGTGAATTGAGCTTTGTTGAAGGTGCCCTCATTGAATAGGACAACCAACTTGTTAATGAGTTAATATTTCAAATTGGAACTTTGGAGATTCCACCTTGTGAGTATGGTGGCCCCAAACATATCCAAATTCAACTCATCCATGCATTTACAAAAAATATCATTTCTTGCAAAACAATATTATCGTTAGTTTAAAATAATCGCACATTATACACAAATTTCAATTAGATTGTACATAATAATTAAAACACTTAATTCTTAAATACTTGGAATCCTTTGTGTTTTCATGGGGATCATGTCATCGTCTATGAAAAAGGTAACCAATAGTGTTCCTGTGCTAGTGACACAGGAAGATCTAGGCAAGCATGCTTCAATATTTCCAATGTCACCTTCTGTATCCACAAGATCCCCTTCACATTCTGGCATGTGAGGGGGTACACTATCGACATAGACACTGACGGGTGTATCGGTATGGATACCAGTATGATGTGGTGTCAATGTACCAATGGAGCTAGTACCAACACTATGATTTTCACACACATACTCATGATCCATTACCTACAAAAACTCTTATAAAAATAATGAGCTTTTTTATAAAGGAATTGTATGAGTATAAAAATTAAAATCCTAAATAAATAAATGGGATAATTAAATATGTTGCTTACCCCATATTGGTGAATTTGATGCATCGAGAATTTAATTTTTTCATCTTGCTCATGTGTCCACGATTCAGTCATAATCAAAGAAGTGAGTTCCATGTTTAATTTTTTAACAAGCTTCTTTGTTGTTTGCATAGGGGTGGTAGAGGCATAAATTGCTTCTTTAGTAAGGTCTTCACCGAGAGGAGGTGTGGAATGTGCTATGGCTGGTTCCTTCCCCCTGTCACCTTGGGAAAATCTATGTGAAAAATACAGTTAGTTCATGAATATTAGGCATGGGACAAAAATATGGCGTGCTAAAAACATCAAAGTAAAGAGTAACTAAAGAACATAAAGAGTGATTTGTGTGGACATTATAGTGACTTAGAAGATGTGTGAAAATATATTACAACAAATGATAATCATAAAATATAATTCATTGATTACAGGTTGGGTAAAATAGTATACGTACCGCCCCCATAATAGAAACATGTGTATCTATTCTATTCAAATTGTAATCAATCAACAAATCCTACCCTGGAGCTATTTATTTTATTGCACATATTAATGTTAGAATATTGGTTGTTGGCATTGATGTCAACCCTAGTCATTGGTTGTAGTAATTGATGTCAACCCTAGCCATTGGATTTTGGACCCCACAGTTTATTGAAGTAGATAGACATGAAGGAAATCGCACATGCAGATACAAACACCCATGGATGGATAGTATAAGTCATGCCACTTCCAGTGGTATGTGGCATGCCACATGGATCCTCATGATTGAGGAGAAATGAATTTTTGAATATGACAATGTGAATTGAAGCATAAACTACATGTCAGCCCTAATGTTAAAAGGAAGTGACATAAATGGTATAAATACATCTCATTATACATTCATTTTTCAACACACACAAGTTTATTAATGAACAAGGAGATATTAGTCGAATTTATGAGGAAATATGAAGTAAGGAAGGATGAATTTCAAGGGAGGATGAAGTCTTTTGGTGATGTGTTCTAAGGTATGTTATTTACAAGCCATCTTACCATTTTTTCTATAACTTTGTTTCTAGAACGATTCAGATGGTGAAATTTGGAGGCTATTGAGAAGACATATCTAGGTACCTATGGTAAAAAATTCATCTCTTTATTCTCTATAATTTTGGAGATACACTTTGTGGAATATAGGGTGTTTGACTAGTCCTGAAGCTAGTCATAAACAGGTGTTCCCAGTAAAATAGTCATAACATATTCATAGAGAATCCAAATGAAGTGAGACGAATTGCATTGGAAATATTATGGGCTGTATTTTCTTGTGTATGAATTTCATAATCCGATGTTAAATATTGAGCGTGGGGCAATCTGTACAAGTTCACTCTCTTGAATAAACCAGAATTGAATAAGGTCTACCATTTTCTCTATAACTCCTTTTCTGGGAGGATTCAAGAAGTGAAACTTGGAGGAGTTTTAGAGAATACATTGAGTAATATTATCTATAGGATCAAAGTATTCCAAAAGGTGAAGGAATTGCATAAGTT
>JZKD02S2050052.1:941104-969194 GCA_000966675.3 Picea glauca | reverse complement strand
GCTGTATTTCAGGAGCGTTTTGATATGCGTGTTGTTGTCCTGGACTGTGGTTGAATTTTATCCCTGAGCGAGTGTCGTGTTGAACGAACTCTCGGTGATCGAATTCCACTGTAACAGAATCTGGGTGAACAAGATTCCTCTGTGTTGTTGGAGATGGTGAATCCAGCATTTATATCCTGCCCCATGTTTTCTTTTCTTTCTTCTTTTAACAATCCTCTGCGTTTTACTTTGGGGAGGGCGTTTGCCATTGTTTGGGTGTTTGTTCTGTGGCAGTGTTAATGGACTGTGTTGAGGGTTTATCGACCTACGTGAACGCTTGGGTCTGCGTTTTCTTTTACTGTTGCATGTTGATTTCGGGCTGCATGTGCCTTTTTCCATAAAAAATTTCAGAGCGTGTTGGTCTGCGCCTTAATGCTTCTGCCGTTTTAATACACCTACGGTTAATAAACCTAAGAATGCATTGATCTACTGTTTATGAAAGTCTGCGTTTTTACCTCTGCATGCATTGGGCGAGTTGTTCCCTAAAAGTATGCGTTTTTACCTCTGCATGCGTTGGGCAAGTTGTTCCCTGAAAGTCTGCGTTTTTTTTATTACCTCTGCATGCGTTATTACAAATATTACTGTGCGTTTTTCCTTAGGTGCATAGAGCGAATTTAACGCCTCTACATGCGTTTCCTTATACATATTACTGTGCGAATTATTCTCTGACAATTGTGCGTTTTCTTTTTATTGGGCTGCGTGTGGTTTGGGTGCCTCCTTCAGACTGAACTTTATTCAGTTGCGTAGACAACCACCCTTATCTCTTTTTAAACCAAACTTACCTTAGTTCACATTTTGTTTATGCGGAATTTTTTCGGCCTTGCATCTGTCAATTACCACAGAATTTTATTGTGCCTTGTTGGGGTATGGATCTCGGACAGTCAGTTAGTTAAAGATCTCCTTCATTCAGTTGGTGGAATAACACCGGTTATGGTATTGATATCGGTGGTGGAACGTTGAGGAAGGTGCTAAAGGTCCCTTTTAAATAAAGTTATCTTAATACGATCTTTGAATATTGTATTGTCCCCTTTAATTATTATGTTACTTTGATATTTTAAAACATGCGATGTTTATAATATTTAAATATTGTTACTGTTAGATATTACCATTTTAATTTATGGTCAAATTTCATATAAGGTCCTTTTTAAATAATGTTACTTTTATATGGTCATTTGAATATAGGTATTGTTAGGTATTTCCTTTTTAAATTATGGTGTACGTTGTGTTTCAGTTAATGATTCCTAAAATCATGATGTTATTCCCTATCGTGACATATTTAATTATTGTTATTTATGGATAGTTGTCATATCCAAATAATGCTTCTTAACTTGACTTAAAATTTGGTATTTGGATTACCTTTTAATTAATGAGGCATGTTGTTATTTTCAGTTGATATTAACTCTAAATATGATGTCAATTTTTAGTGCGATCATGGTACGGATTGCGACATAATGATAGATGGATAGTGTTCTTGAACAGAGTTACTATAAAGTTTTTAATTATTGTTAATAACTTATGTGGTGCAATAACCTGGATTGCGTACCGATATTACTCCTGGTTGGTACTTTCGGGGTTGTTCGTTTGTTGAACTTGGGTGTTCGTGGTCAGTATCCTTGTCGCACGCCTTCCGTGAAGGACGTAGTCATCATTCTTGTTTATGTTGTACTTGATAGTAATCAGTGGGTTGCTTGGTCGGTTGTGTCGGCGGGATATAGACACCTCTTGTCGCCTTAGCTTATCTATCTGAGTGTATTTTTATGACTGTGGGGTTCCCTGCGTCAAGAATCCCGTGCCGTATCAAGAGTCTCGAGCCCTTTAAAGGCAGGGTTCCACTCTTGCGACACACCTGACAAAGATTACTATTTTCTGCTTGAGCAGTCGGCCAGAAGTTTGTCTGACCTCCTCTCTCTCCGGAGTAGAGGACAAAGATTTAACGCCCTGCTTCCGTGCAGAAATAGTAAACTCTACTAATGGATTCTCCCTCTGTGACTACTGTACTTAACATCTGGTATTGGTTTCTACTTACAGCTGCTAGTTGTACGCCTTAGGTCTAGGGGCATCGATCGCTCGCTGGCATTGTGTTATGTTTGGATTGCTTGTTGTGTTCGTCTTGTGCGCCTTGTGCCTATGGCCACATTGTTGCAGTTACTCGTTGAACCGTTAGATCATAGGTTAAGTGAACGAGAGATGTTTGAGGTAGTTGAAAAGCCACAGAGTAATATAAACCATCGTTTCAACCTTAGATTAAGTCCCAACCATCGATTGGATCGAAATGAAATTTGCACATAAAAGAGATCGAATCATCAATTCAAAGACGTGATCGACGATAGAGGAGAAACCTTGCATCATAAAGTTTCATGAGCATTAATTATTGGGAGGTGTCACGCTATAGATATAGATCGTCTGTTGAATTGATGACGTGTCACTTTGGGATTAACGTACACAACATTTATTTTGTTAATGAGCTACCTTGTTGGTTTGCATGTGTCTTTGAATCAACATCTGATTAAAATGTGACTGTCAAATCACCATAGAGGTTGGTAATTGTCTCAACCTTTGATCATGACATAAAAAGTATTATCAATGATCAGGATAAGAGCTTGGACTTAGAGATGTTATAGATATGTCAAGCACCTTTTTGGGTTGGGTTATGGTCCTATCCCTTGGATATGAGAAATAAGGTAAACGCATGAGGGATTAACCTGTTATATGCTCATAGATATATCCTTGGACACCCCATTGTGGGTTTAATGAGAAACATTCCAATTTAATTTTCCATACTATGGGTGAAACCTCACAATAGGCTATCAGGACACATGCTATGACAATGGCGTAGTAAATATCAAAACTACAGATAAGAAAAAATACCCCTCTTAGTCAATAGTCACAAACTCAAATTCTATAAGAAGCCAATGCCAAAGGAGGAGTTCACTAATCTACTCCATAATTAACAAATAAATGTGGTTGGAAACATCAATGCTCCCAACCATTATGATTGAAAAATTCCATTGGAAAAAAAAGAAGAAAAAGGAAAAAGGAATCCCATGATGAAAACCTCATTGAGGCATCATGGATAGAAATATGTTTGAAAACCTTTTATGAGGTGTTAGGACATAGATTAAAATTCTAAAATAAAACAATTTATTTTGTTATTTTTATTTCTTTTTTCTTTAAATTAAACTTTTTCATTAGCTTTTTTAATACAAAATTTTAAATTAAATTAATTTTTACTTTCTAGTTTAGGATTAAGATTATTTTTAATTTTAATATAGGATTTGCATTATAATTTTATATAGGTTTTATTATATTTTTTTTTCAAGTTCTAATTCCATGTTATACTGTGGCAGGACACATGCGATATACACCATAGATCTGAAAGGAACGGATGATAGATGATGTTTGTGTTTCAACTTAAACGGGCTTTAATAGACTTACTCCCATGTGAGGTGATTTCACCAAGAAATACCGTTAAAGCAATGTTTTAGTACGATAAACCACCTTGCGACTTAACAAACATCTCTTAATACCATTTATCATCGTGCACAGTGCATTTAGTGAAACCACTTACCATTTTCAAAAAAACCACCGGTTTTCATGCAAATAATCACGTTTCCATTTAAATCTTCATAATTAGTCCTGATTTTAGCTTAATTAATCATGTTTATAAATAGTTTAATAAAAAAATATCATGAAAACCCCTTTTTCATTTGTTTTCTTGTCCATATTCAACTATTATTGTTATGAGAATGGGGAATCTTCGTGAGAGAACAATCTTATCATTAACTTCGTCAGTAACCCTACAATTTGTGACAGTCAAATATTTCAGGTAAGACCACAAATACCTTTGTTATTTCTTGATTAGAGAAATGTCAAAGATTACAAAAGAAAATCAACCCAAAACCCTACCGAATGCAGAAGTCTATTTAGATGATAGATATTTCCAGATATTCGATCCTAAGGTCTCATCTGATTTATTTGAACTACACAAACCGACCCAAACTAGGTATACAAAGTTGAATGATTTTTTCAATGCTTGGGGTTCAAACGTGACTCGATTTCGTGTCTTGTAAGTGTATAATTTCCTTGAATTTGTGCATTGGTGTGCATAGAGATGCATTACTTCTACCCGAAGTTTTAAAACTAAGAACGAAACATTATTGTTCAAAATTAATCCTAAATCTATTTCACATATGCTTAGGGTTTTTGAATTCAATGATGGCCAAGTTATTAATGAAGAAACCCTAGCAATCAATTTCAAACAATTAGGTGTACAAGAACATCATTATTTTATCCAATCTTTGATGAAATATAACATGGGTATCTTCCATGAACATGAGACCTACCAAACCAGTGTCCTTGTCCAAAATGTACAGGAAATTATATGTATGATATGATTAGTTTTAGGGTATGACTCTAATGAGAAAATTGATATGATTATTCTAGGATTTCTCAGAGCAATTATCCCTCCTACTACACAAGTAATGGTCAAATTCTACATTGCACAATTCATATCAAAATCCATTCATGAGCAACTTAATATTTTTCAAGTAAATAAAGATTTTTGTTTCCAATCATATTTAGTTCACTTACTTATTTTTTAGAGACTACAAAATTTTCAGAGTTTGTACTTGGAAACTGAAAATGAGGTTGGGGATCTTTCTTTAGTTATTAACTCGACTTGATGTAGATTATTTTCTACATGAAATGAGAGTGGAGATACAACATAGAAATATATAGAGATATTGCAAGAGAGACAACAATATAACAGAGATATATCGAAAATATAAAAGAGTCACAGATATATAGTAATACACTATTTCTGTTAATGAAATAAATGTACAGAGACTATAAAAATACAGAGTGAGAGACTCGCTAGAATGGTGGCAACTTATCACTGAGAAGAGATGTGACGAATGATCTCATTCGCAAGAAGATGCTTATTAAAATGAGGCTCTAAGGGCCTTTTTAACATAAGTACAATCCCAAACCTTACCCCCAGAAGATGAAAAGCCAAAAGGTTTGCGGGCCTCGATGGAGGTAGTTGATACGTCAACTTCCCGGGGGCATAACTTTTGCATACAATATTTGTTTGGGGCGCTCGATACACCGTTAGAAATATCTATACGAGGACTACAAATTTTGATGTGAGAAACATCGAAGGGATATTTGTGTTGCTCCCCATTTTCCCAAAAAACGTTGTTTAGGGCCTCAAAATGACCCCAAAAGTTTGAGACCCGAAAAAACTGCTAAAAATAGTAAATTACCAAAATTGCCAGAAAATTGTTTTGCGCTAGTTGGAAAAGGTGGGTGGCCACCAATATCCACCTGGATCAATCCTCCCTCCTTAGGAAGCAATGGTCTCCATTGCGTTGAGTGCCTGGGGGAGAGGGAATAAAATTTGTTGAATATGCATCATGATGAGTTGCTTTCCTTGTTGGAGAAGTTGCACTACTTAGCTTGTTGAAGGTTGTCATGAACATGTGGCTGGAAGGGTTGGATATTTTTAACCAATCTGGCTACTTGAGATACTTGTGTGCAAAAGGAATATTTACACTTTGTTGCAATATTTTCGACCTGCTTCTGTTGGATAGAAGGTGCTTGGGTTGAGGCTATAGTGGTTGCAGTATCCTTATGTTCACCTTTTGAACAGATTATGAAGAAGCTGAATTTTGTAGTATGAGATACTACCTTGCGACACTTTTTAGGTGGGACAATAGTTGGAACTACCTCTGGTATTCTGTAGAGATGACCCCCTAGAGTAACAATGACACTATGGGGTCGAGACTCATAAATAGCATGGCGCTTCCACATATATGGTTGGCCCAACAAAACATCACAGACATCCAGTGGGGAAACATCACATAATACCTCATCCTTGAAGGGTTGGATGCCGTATGATAATCGACACTACTGGTTGACACGAAGATCTCATCCCTGGCGAAGCCACCCGATGCTATATGGATGTGGGTGTGCTATTTTTGACAATCCCAATTGTTTGATGAACTATGTTGAGATGCGTTTTTTCTGGCTTCCACTATCAACAATAAAATGCATCGGGGTCCCATTCACCCACATTTGTGAATGAAAAATGCGCTCCCCCTCTTCATGATCTGTTGGTTCTTCTCATTGAATTTTTGCGGTTGCGA
Organism: Picea glauca; assembly: GCA_000966675.3. Taxonomy (NCBI): domain Eukaryota; kingdom Viridiplantae; phylum Streptophyta; class Pinopsida; order Pinales; family Pinaceae; genus Picea; species Picea glauca. Next base: position 963,009 of record JZKD02S2050052.1, on the reverse strand, counting down.
TAATAACAGTGGGGTTTGCGTCGATGATCTCAGCCACCAATGAGATTTTTGAGCGACATTCATCGGTGGTGCGCCAGGGGATTTTGTGGAAATCAAACCATTTTTCAATGTCCTTCTTTGTCTTCCCGTGACCCTTGTTTTCCTGTGGCTTGGACTGGTTTTCGGGGGACTGTTTATTAGGGCCATCTTTATCATACTTTGGTTGTTGCATATTTACAGATCCAAACTCTCATGTTTTCTGGTGCTTAAACTTATGCTCGGTTTTAACAACATATTGATAAGAAAAACCGAGTGATGATATGTCCATAAAATCCATTTCAGTTTGGATGTATCTGTGTAGAGACCCATGATATTTTAGAACCAAATGTTGTTCGGATTCCTTGATACCCAGATTGATGCACAAGGTATGGAAGGTATTGGTGAACTATGGAACTTCTTGGCCCCTCTCTTGCCGCAGTGTGGTCCATCTCATGTACTGGTCCTCATAGTTTCCAATAGGGTAATACTGTTCCTTTACCGCATCCATAAAAAAATCCCAAGTGGGCTCGACCCAATATATTCCAGACTCCTCTGTGGAAATTTTCTCCCAGTAAGTTTCCCACCAATGTTTGACATGGGGGAGAGCCTTAAGGAGCGTGAATATTGTATTTTCTCTGTTGGAAAAATTGTGAACAAAGAAATAACCTTCTAACAGATTTAACCATTTGTCTAGGGCATCTACATCTATCTGACCTTCAAATATAGGAATATCAAAATTGACTTGTACCTTAAAAGGAGAGGTACCTCCAAATTGGTCACTTGATGAAGATGCGCCTAATGCCATCGACAGTCATTGAAGGATGTGGGAAAAATTCTCCATCATTTCGTCCCTCTATCACATGAGAGCTTGCTCAAGCAACAAATTGATAGAATAGTCTTCTTTATCGTTTTTATATTCTTCTGCCATTGAGGGTTTCTTGGGTGTGCGAGAGTGATTGTCCTCAAAAGAGACAAGCTCGAGACCCAACTTTCTATACTCAGACCTTGTCGAGAACATGCACTTAAAAACGATCAAGAGCAACCTGCTCTAATACCACTGATCCAGATTATTTTCGGCACAAAATGAGAGTGGAGATACAAAACAGAAATATACAGATATATTGCAAGAGAGACAACAATATAACAGAGATATATCAGAAATATAACAAGAGTCACAGATATACAGTAATACACGATTTCTATTAATGAAATAAATGTACAGAGACTGTAAAAATATAGAGTGAAAGACTCGCTAGAATGGTGGCAACTTATCTATGAGAAGAGATGTGATGGGTACTCACAATCGAAAGAAGATGATTATTACAATGAGGCTCTAAGGGCCTTTTTAACATAAGTAAAATCCAAAACCCTAACTTCGGCAGATGAAAATCCAAAAGGTTTATGGGCCCCGATGGAGGTAGTTGATATGTCAACTTCTCGGGGGCATAACTTTTGCATACGATCTCCGTTTGGGGAACTCGATACACCGTTAGAAATATCTATTCGAGGACTACAACTTTTATGTGAGAAACATTGAAGGAATGTTCATGTTTCTCCCTTTTTTCCCAAAAAACGTCATTTAGGGCCTCAAAACAGCCCCAGAAGTTTGGGACCCAAAAAAACTGCTAAAATTAGTAAATTACCAAAATTTCCAGAAAACTATTTTGAGCCAGTTGGAAAAGGTGGGTGGCCACCGATATCCACCTGGATCAAGACTCCTATAGTAAAAAATTAAGCCTAAAAATGAGCTTTTATCTCTTTATGTAAACTCCTTCATGTTTATAGTTTATGATCTTATGCATGAACATAGTCCTCCGAGGATTTTCCCAGATATTAAATTCTTGTTACATGAATATGTAGAGACCCAAGTAGGATATTGGTTTATTTTAAAAGATTATACAGAAATAAGGATGTATGGTGCATATCTCAAACCTTTTAAGTTGACAATTTTCTTAATCATGAAATTTTTTTCTTTAGAATTCATAAGGAAAAGTTTTAATGTGGATGAAGTTCATTTTATTCCCAAAAGAAAAAAGACTAACTTTAAGCCAAAAAGGGAGATTGGAACTTTCATTGTGCATACTGGGTTAGATTTACAAGTGGTGGAAACAATGCTACAAGAATTGGGTTTTGACCAAGGAACAACTTGGAAATATGACTCTTTAGGGGTTATAAGCAACATAAGATTGGAGCTTCAGATCACAACATATGAACATAAAAGAAAACGAGATCTTGAGTAGATTAAGAATCTGAATTCTCGGGACAAAGTACAGAGTTTTCTTCAGGGTCATAAATAAAAACAAATTTGGTCATCTCATGAAGAAAATATTGAGACACCTCAACAATAGGAGAAAACATTGAAAAGAAGTTTGAATCAACAATTCCAAGATGATTTGGGACCAGATAAGGAGTAATCAAATAAGAATATAAAAGTTCATATTTTCATAGATGATGTTTCAGAGAAATAATCTCAAACTGAAGCAAAGATAATGATAAAGACTCAGAAGGAAGCTTCCTATTCAATTGATAGTCTTCCATCAATATTCATGAATCCACCAGAAGAAGGGTTAGTAGATATCAAGCCACAAAGCATATTTTCAAATTTTGAGGATATGAGAAACAAATATGAATAGATCAAAGAACTTATGAACCAAAAATTGAACCAGGATACTTCAGATACAAGATTATTATTAGGAATATATTTTGAAAAAGGAAGGTTGAATTTGGAAATTTTAGAATCAGTTGGTACAAGAATTCAAGGACAAAACGATTATAAGGAAAATAGTTTTTCTTTAAATCTTGATGATATTAGTTTACCAGATAAAATGGGCTTACATAATCAGACAAGTGAGATGGTCACTAGAGATATTATGAAGACCACTCTTAGATTGCAAAGATTTTAGAAATTGAATAGTCAGCTTAAGAAAAATTTGAAGCAGGAACAAACAAGCTCAAGAGTGAAGCAGATGAGAGTATAATATTTAGAGAAAAAGTTAGTTAAAATGAGGGATGATGCTACAAGTGAAGAACCTATTCAAAAGATGCTAAGTGCCAAGGATAATGAAATTTCTATCTTGAAAAATAAATTAAAGTTGTCTGATGTGGATCATGTGCAAACTCTAGAGCTTTTAGCTATACAAAATAGCTCCCTACAACAACAAATTCAAGTGTTAAAACATGGCATTCCCTCATCATCTTCAAGTATCACATTAGCATGCATCTCATAAGATCTAGTTAAGGCACTAACTAATTTGAATGCTACAAAAATTGAACTAGAAGAATCAAGAAGAACAGTTTCAACCTATGAAACTGAAATTAAGCTTTTGAAATATCATATTGGAGAGAAGGAAAAGCAATTGAAGAATGTATAAGGGTTAAAATAAAATTTCCAAGAAGAAATTGATACATTGAAAGGTAAATTTTTTGGTAAATCTTATTTGATGGGGGCAAGAAACTTAATTTGGGATAAAATTATAGAGCAAATAAATAAAATGTGGAAAAGATTTATAATTATGGAAGAAGAGGCTTCCTTGGTCAAAAAAAGTTGAAAAGGAGGTTGAAACTGTAGAACAAGAAATAGGGAATGAGCCTCAGAGTCTTAACAAGATTATCAAAGTTCTTAAATCTAAGACAAAAGAAGAATTAAATAAAATTTGGGTTAAATATAGAACGAGTACAATCATAGAAGTTGAAAAGGTCCTTATTAAAAGGAACTTAATTCAACAAGTACAAAGAAAACTTGTTCAACTCCAAAGAAATCTACAATGGTATAAATTTCACTACAAAGAGATGGTAGACATGGGATTACCTGAGTACTATGGTAAAAGGGGTAATTTTCTTCCTTTACTAGAATATCAACAAGTATTGATTTCAGTAAGGGAAAATTCAAATAAGTTTAAAAGAGCCACGAGGATGTTAAAAGGATAAACTATTGTTGAGATTTTAGACAATGACTTCTTTTTACGCAGTCATTTAAGGAATTTGTTTGAAACTTCCCCAACATTTGAAGCATGTACCTAGATAGAGAAAGCATATAGAATGATGATATCATGCAAATACCCTTCAAATAAGGAATGGGAGTATCTTTCACATCTACAAATTCAGTGATCTGGTTAACAACTTGGAGCAAAATAAGGGATTCCATATCTATTCCTAGGATTTCATTTGTTTATTTTTGTAATTTTGACCTAAGACTAGGGAAGTTGTAACCAATTTGGTTACATATTTTGTATCTATAAAAGAACAGTTAAAGAATGGAAGAGGGGAATTTTGGGCCAATAGTGTAATTGTGACATTCAAATAAGAAATATTTTTTTCTACAAAACATGAGAAATTCTAAGTTTTCATTTATCAAGTCTTGTTTCCTTGTGTAATGTGTTTCATATCTTATCACATATACTACAATTTACTATAAAATCATTTATGTTGGAAGATCTGTAATTTAGTACAACATCTGCTACAAAGACATAAAAACTATGGTCATGGTACAATATTTCCTCTAGTATATTGTGAGAACTAAGACCTGCATTGCGATTTTATTTAGCTGATATTTATATATTTAATCCACAATATGAATGATGTTTATGTTTTTCTTCTATTAAAGTAATAATTTGGATTTATCTGGGTTGAATACCCAACTTCTTGCTTTGATTTTGTCTTCTCAAAATTCCACCATTCGTATCTGATATTTTAAAATTGATTTGATAAATGAATTCATGCTTCTCTTTTTTTGTTCATAAATTGTTAAATTGTTTGAAGGAATTGTGGTAAAAAATAATCCATTTATAAAAGATATTTATTTGTGAGATGCTTTGGCATTGCTTGTTGAGCCACACACAATCTTTAGGAACAACATGAGGCAATAAAATATTTGAAAAATGAAAATTCATCATGGTGAAAACCTATACATGAACCGTGATGTAGAGCACTGGTGAAAACCAATGATGGCTCCAATGCCCCAATGGAAATAAATTAAAAAAAATGAAAAATAATTGACCTTTTTCATTTTTGTAGGTATACAAATCACCCAGGCATAATCCTACATCAACTAAGGAAAAACATCATTCAACTCAATCTCAAAGGATCTTCGCATGCAATCAAAACTTTAGTCAAGAATATGTATTCAATTTTACTCCATGGTTCCATTTTTGCATACATCAAGTTTCAAAGATTATCAAATTTGGAAGGGATAAGTGTTCCTCTTTAGATTACATCAACCACCACCAAAAAAACTATTGGATGAACAATGAAAACAACAATCTACATTAACTAGCATATTGCATCATCTACAACAATTTTGAACATAACAACAAGATAAAAATAACATATTTCCAGCTAATATTTCTCTACATATCTCTAAGTCAACTATCAAAAGGGGCGTTTTAATTCAATAGAAACTTATTTCCATAAATCAAAATGTGCATAAAGTCATTATTTCCAAAGTAATATGAATAAGACCACAATAAGTAGAGATATTATATATCAAACTTACATGGATTTCAAGCTTACAATGTTCATCCACAATTAATCATCGGTAAGTTTCCAAGTGTATACCTCTCAATACATTTCAATACTAAAAAGTAGACAAGGAAAAAAAGCATGTTGGCAACAAAAAAATTAGACTTCAAAACTTCTTAAAGGAGAACATTCCCATCTAACTTTTATGAACAAATTTAAGAATCTTACTCTCAATACCTTGATTGCAGATTAGATGAAGATAAGGTTCATAAATTCAAAATGAGGCATGCAAAAAAACTTTGAGGGTTATAAAGGACAAATATATAAGACAAACCTATACAAGTATCGAGTTCAAAATAGTGATATATAATACAAGCCATCTTCAAAATTCATTTTCTTTTTCAAATCACCACTATAGATTCTAGCGAAAGAATTGACACCTTGAAAGCCTCCATTTATAATTTGGTAGATTTATCTAAAGAGATGTCGAATTGCAAGCCTTCAACCAAGTATATGCTATTTTTATTAAAGAATAATGGCACACATGTCTGCATGTTCAATTTTCCACAAATTTTTGAAACTTGTTACACATCTTATTTTCCACATATATGACACACACACACGAGAGAGTGAGAAAGAGATGTGTTAATAAGTGTTGATAATATATGTTTATTCTTAATTATCCTATGAGAGTTATCTAAATACAATGGGGAAACAACCCAATTTTTACATGTTTAATTAATGCTTATTAGAAATAGCACTACAAGATCTTCATATGCAAGGTTAGTAAATCTCTTACCGTTATCATCATATATTTTATTTGTACATTTTGAATTACATATTTAAAAGGATATTATGATTGAATGTACAATTCATCTATAGAATTTACTCTTGGGCACCATTAATGACTCTCTATGGAGGTTGCTAAATTGGCCCTTCTTGCAACAACTCTAGCACTTCATATTTTGGATAATATTCTTCTTTGAGTCTCTCGATTGATTATTATCTAACACCTCCAATGACGTTAACAAGTTCAATGACAAAATTGTTCTCTCAAGAATAAATTATTACTTTCTATCTAATATTTGATTGATATTCATAGAGTCTCCTCATGAAGTAGTCTAGTAAAGTCCTTCAAATCTAGCTTCATGTTTCCTAGTGACAATAATAGAGTCTCATAAGGATAGAGATTGTTGCACGCTATATTATGTCTTAATATTATTCAAATATGCTAACCCCAAATGCTACTAGTTGATTAGCCAACATTTTCATTGAATTAGTTAGGAAAAACTTAAAGTTATAAAGACAAGAAAGTTGTTCCTTGTTTTGACACCAATTGACTAGAATCGTAAGGGTTGTTTGTTTCTAGATTGGCCCTTCTTTATAATAATTCTTTCATTGAATTAATCTTGGACTTATATATCATTAAAAAAAGAATTTTTTGGTACATATATTAGTAAAACATGTACGTCTTTAGCATCAACCACCATCAAACAAACTATTGGATGAACAATGAAAACAACAATCTACATTAACTAGCATATTGTGTCATCTACAACAATTTTGAACATAACAACAGATAAAATAGCATATTTCCAGTTAAGATTTCTCTACATATCTCTAAGTCAACTATCAAAAGGGGAATTTCCATTCAAGAGAAACTTATTTCAAAAAATATTTTCCAATCCATATCCATATCTTTTATCTACACAAGAATTCTTCCTTCCTCATTCACTGCATTGCATTGAATTACTACGAATTGCAAGAGATTCATGACAAAGAAGCATAATAACTTGGATGGTATCTGAAAGCACAAGCAAGCCATTGTTGGTTGCTTGATATTTTGATTTTTCTTTGATTATTATATAAATATAATATTTTGCATTTTTTATACTTGAGATTATGTGCATTGTTTGCACAAGGTTGTAGATTCTTGTAGGAGGCTATCATTTTCTCTACTTGAGATTCTCTACTTACCATTTTTCTACATCGGTGCATGGGTCGAGGTCTCAAATTTGCTCAAGAAATGGGCGCTCCTGGAGGTTGTTGGGCATCTTCTTTGTTGGATTTCGTTGGAGGTCGCTGGAGGTCTTCCTTGTTGGAGGTCTCGGTATGGACTCTAAAGTATTGGGGGTGGGTTCCACCGAGAGGGGGAGGGGGAGGGTTATAGCAGGGAGATGGGTCCATAGGGGGAGGGTTATAGTTGGGAGTTAGGGATGGAGGGGCAGTGGGATGGTTATGACAGGGGATCCGGGGCTAGAGGGTTGGGAGGGGGAGGGATTATAGTATTGAATAGGGGCCACACTGAAAACCCCAAATTTTGGTTGAGTGGGAATGGTCAGAGTCCATACATTCGACGATGTATCTTCCATTGTAGTCTAGTTGGTTAGGATACCTGACTCTCACCGGTGGAAATACTATTGGATGCATGGAATTCCCCATATAATTAGAATTACATTTACACCTTAGAACCCAAATCATACCTAACCCATATAATATCTTTCCTTTATCACCCATAATGCATAATCCATGTAACCTAACCCTATAACCCCTAACACTAAACTTCTATAACCATCTCATATTCTTTAATCCTTCTACACTATAATTGATACACTTAAAACTATTAACTGTTATAACCCTATAAACCATGACCACTAAAAACTGTAATTATAACCCTTACCCATCATAACCCCTAAAGATTATAACCTCTATCTCTTATGACCCCTAATCTTTAAAAGCTTGACATTCCTCTCCATGTTTCCCTTTTATTACTAATCATTCTATCTCAAAACCATATAATTATATATTTCTAGCCATTTTACTTAGCCTCTAACCCCATATAATTGATATCCCCTATAAATCATAACTCCTATAACCTATATAACCCTTAACACCTAAACTTGGCATCCTTGATTCCTAGAACGTTTATGTCATAGCTCATATGATATATTATTATTAATCTCTTACTTTGTACCCCAACACTAAACCTTGATGACCCTATAACACTTAAGGGAAAAGGGAAAGGTTAAGCATGACTGAGTTGTGGCTCATTCCAATTCTGAGAGTCATCCTTCTGTTAGTGTCGGTCTTGGGACTCCATAATAGTTGCATCCTGCATCTATATGAAAACAAACAAGATATTTAGATATTCTGAAAGTTTAAAAATCCTTTCATTGTAGTAATGGTGAAACTAAATATTTTAGTTGGCATGTGGAAAGTTACAAAATATGAAATGATGGATAATTTCATATACTTCACATTTGTGTTATAATTTTGTCGTAATTTGATTATCGAATTCTTTGTGTGCATTGTATTTGATTCTAAAAACTCTCCCATACCGTCAACACATGCATCTACTATAACCATGTCAAATTTCAGTGCATACAAGAACAAACTGAAAAAATTTCAATGTTGGCCCCATTCATAAGTCACTCTATGTGGGGTCAAATTAAAATCATAATTTCCACTAATTGGTAAATGGAAAACCTTGAAAATTGTTAGATGAACCAAATTAGTAAATATTGGAGATGATGGTATAAACCTGAATGAGCTTCTCTTAGTTTCAAGAATAATATATTCTCTAATGAACAAGGCCAGCCACGTGAAGGTGGAATCTCATATGGCCCTTCCCCCCCACCCTCACATTATTCTCAATTCCCCAATACCCAATTTATTTACTATAAAATATTTGAAAGAAACATAGTAAAAATCAAGCATAGAAATTAAGAAAAGAAAGATTTAAGGTAAATGAAAGAGAACAAATCAACTGAAAATAGATAAATACATACCTCGTACATTTCAACATTTTGATATCATTAATATTCTTCTTCATCCAACTCAACATTTGTATCATCCGGTTCAGAATCAATGTCGAAAGGATTTTCCATATCTGCATCATCATCAATGTTGTCATTTCCAATATTCATATTATGGTCTATATCATCATTAGGAGCATTTTCTCGTACATTTGGTTTAACTTCTTCAATTTATTAATCTGAAAAATATTCATCAATATCATATTCATCCAAAACATTTTCTCGAACATCTCCTTGAACTTCTTCTCCATCTTTGTCTGACACATGAGCTAATTGTGCCTCTAAATCATCTTATTATTCAATATTATCTTCTTTCACTACATTATACTTTACTAGCCTTCCTCTTGGATCATATCTAACAACATATGACCAAACCCCTCTACATGGAACCTTTGAGTAAAATCCATGTTCACATTGGATTGAAAGAACATAGGGCTCTGATCCTGGCTCAACATTCCTGGTATTAACCATGGTAAATCCATTAGCATGTTGCATAACATTTCTATCAGGATCATGTTCATTCATTCGTAGCTTGTACCATTTGACATCGAACAAAAATAATTTTAAGGATTTAAAGTCACACTCATATATATCATCCAAATACCCATAGTATTGATTTTTAGAGACTTTTGGATGTCTGTCACTTCTAGAGGAAACATTAGTAACATGAAATACTACATTTATCCCACTATCAAAAAATTTCATTTTTTCATCCAACTTTTTGATGCGAAATTTGCGGCCATTGCACCACATATCCTTGTGGTGTTTCAACTGAAATATGTCAGACATGTAAAAAATGCATTGTCAATTTATAAACATATTTATACTTGGAAATTATGAAAAATAAGAAAAAAATAACACCATATACATCAATATAATATTAAAAAAAATAAAATAGTATGGGTGAATATGCTTTCATGTTTATCTTTTAAACCATATGCTAAATCAATTTCCCTCTATGTAATATTGGTATCTCCTTTAAGTTCAGATTATTTAACCAATGTAGCCACACCATACCATGATAACCTACCATTATTAGATTGTATACATCGTTCAATCCATACCTTCATCCAATCAAGATTGTTTGCAATGTAAACATATATTGCATACCATTCTTGACCAACTGTATTAAAATAAAACAATTCAAATATAATAAGTTACCATGGTATACTGTCATAATAATGGGTTATGCAAGAAGACTAAAAATTAAATAAGTACGATATAGATAAAAACTAAAAAGTCAAATGTATAATAAATTTTTTGATATTGGAGTTGACATCCCATATGTGATCCACATTAATACTTGCAACTATTTTAGGAATATATTGAGTCATATAAACCCTTCTTTGATATACCATATATCCCTCTACCATAGAACCTTGAGGACATGCTCTTTGTCTAACCAAATCCTTCAATGATTTCAAGTTTCTCTCAACCATACACATTGACCTTGTGTGTACATGTCCACACTTTTCAATCTCCTCAACTTGGTGTATGAGGTAGTGTTCTTGTGCATTGAAAATATAAGAGGTAGATACTTTTTCATTTCACACATTAGACGAGGAATTTGTCTCCTCCAATACTTTATATCGTCATTATCGATTTCTTTAGATGACAACCATCTACAAATGTTGCAAGCAAATCACAGGTCTCAACAAAAAATTATATAGTACTACATGACAAGTAAAACACATGCAGTCAAATATAAGTTGTACAATGAATTGAACAATTTACACTTTGCATATAAATCACCACTTATCTCATGTATTTTCCAAGATCATATATAACTTGTTTGGCATTGTTGTCAAAGTTGTTTGGGAGAGAGAGAGGTAAAACATACTGTAACAAAAAAAAATGAATCATTATTTATTCCAAATTAGTAGAAACAAAACATTAACAATATGTTTCACCAATATATATATATACAAATATATACTCCAAAATAATTACCTTAATGAAGGTATTTCAATCATGAGTTTTTATCCCACCTAAGTCACCTTTCTTTGTTAGGATATTCTTTATATATGAAGAAAATCCAATCAGAAATTTAATTTTTTGAATAACCTCTTTTACATCCTTGCTTTGTTGCTCTGTCAATAACCATATTAGAAGGGTGCTTATATTTTGTTCTCCTTTTCTATTTGAATGAATCACACTTTGCATTGCATGATTCACCTCCCTAATGTCATTACAAATCTTGACAATTTTTTCTTTGTCACTCCTTCCATCTAAGATTATCCATAAGGTTTATGTTACATTCTTCCCGATGTGCATTGTATCAAACAAATGAACAATTTCTAGGTGCTCATAGTAGGGGAGCCTACTAAATTGTACGGGATAAATTTTCATTCCTCATGGAAGCACCCCATTATTAATGCCTTCATGATGAAATTCAATGTGAAGTATAATTAAAAAATTTACAACAATACCTATCGATTAGTACAACGAAAAACATGCAATATAAATATAAAATATTCCAAACATTTCATGTATGATACACATAAAATTTGATCCATACCTTGATGATATCTATTATATCGCAACTGCCATAGATGAGGTGCCATTCTCTATGGTTTTAATCCAGTCTCTTCTTTTCCATTTGTTATCACTAAAATTTTGTCTGCAACATGGCATGCAAATGGTTACAGGAATACAACATCTCCAAACACCTATTAGTTCACCTGCAGCACCAAAAAAGCATTTCCAAAAGGAAAAAACTATACATCTGGTCAAAAAATTGGCATGCGCTAAAACACTAAAGGAAGTGTGCGCACAGTGCGTGGGCCAAAGAAGTCCATAGAGTGCACAATGTGCCATATGCGCGACTTTGTACGAAAAAATTCGCGCACACCTGTGAACGACACATTTATGGTTCTTGTCGGCTCCTCACCCACTTTTGGACCAGCTCCCAACTTGATGTGACACTCAAATCCAAGTTGAATCTGAATGGGGAGCTGGTCAAAGACCTAAGGGTGACCTAAAGGGCCCCTTATTCACACTAAAGACTAGTTGGATATTGCCTCAAATACATGCTATAAAAGGAGGCCATGGGTGCACTAAGAATTCAAGAATCTCATTATATTGTTATGCTTCCTCTATTCTCCTACAAGAAACCTTTTTTCTTCTTGGAGCATACTAGCATCATCTCAATAAGCTATTCACCTCACCTCTTGAGGGAATACGCTTGGATTTCTTCACCATTTTCTTTCTATTTTATCATTTATAAGAAGAGCTCTCACATAGGGGACTCAAGAGCCCTCCCAAGGAGGAAGAGGGGATCCATAAGTCCTCCTTTCTCTATGGTGTTTTCCCACTAATATAGTTATCCATTGGTGGCATGATTATTGGTCATTTGTTTGATTTATTTTGGTTCTAATTCCCTCATGCATTTTAGTTTTATTTCTTTAGTTGTTTCTATCTTAGTTGTTCATTTATTTCATGTGATTGAATTGTTTGATTCATAGGCTAACCCTTTTCTTGTCTAGCAGACCCAACTAGACTTGCAAGTGCCCTTCTTTTGCACATTCTGGCGGTGAAAGGGACACAACAGATTGGCGACCATACTGGGGATAAGGTATTAATTTCCTCGCTATTTGGGTTGTTTGAGAACTTATTTTTTACCCATTTGCCTTGCAGGGATAATAAACAACCTATCCTTACCTGCAAAGAGATGAGTTTGAAGCTAGAAGAGGAGAATTCCACTTCAATCCCCCCCCCCCCCGACACGTATCAGAACGTGTGCGGTTATTTCGGACCACAGACGCGCATTTTGAGTATTGTGCACAAACAACACTTTGTTTTTTTGCGCACAATGTGCCCAAAGGTCTTATGTTCACTACACATTGTGCACCCATTGCGCCTCTGTCTGAACTGTAACCTGCGCATCTGTCCAGAATCTCAACATTGTAAAAGTTTTTGTGATGTTTTGAAGGCCCCTATCCTTCAAAATCTTGCTTTTATGCAATATTGTAAATGCACCACAATTAGATTGCCTCTCCACGTGAAGGGTTAGTCAAAACATAGGCACTTAGGGGGTTAAAAAGAACCATATTGCTCCTCTTTTACTTTGATTTTCCATATGGTTGGCTTGTTTTGATTGTAAAAGTTAAGTTGACATCGTTTACTATCACATATATAAACACTTGCATTGGGACCATAAGTCAAAGTTTAATCATTGAGTATGCTCTTCTCTTGCAGCATAGAGCGATATTGAGAATCATAAACTTGATTAAGGAGATATTTCATATCCCTTAAAATCTTTAGGAGAGGACAAAGCCCCCCTAGGGCTCTTCTTAGTTTCTTTTCAAAACATCTTAAATTTGTAAGGGACCATACATGCCCACATGTTGCAAAGATATGATAGTTTTTTAAAGTTACTTTCTTAGTTTACATCACTAGGGGAGTTTAAATATTATAGTAACGGGCCCATACATGCCCACATTATTTCAATCTAGGATATTTTTTTCAAATGTTTCTTAGATTAAATCACATTAGGGAGTTTAAAGGATAGTAAGGACCCATATGTCCACATGCTAGTTCTTTAGGGACTTTAAAATTCCGCAAGGTTGTACCAATGGCATATAGTAAGATAGGTAATCAAGATTTGTAAGGACCACAGGAATTCCACATGATGCAAATTGACACCTAACTTATTAAAAATTTGGCACATTTGTTCACTTTCTCACACACAAATTCACTACTCACTCACATAATTTCATCTCGAATTGTGGAGGTGGAAGTAGGTTTCCTCCATTGGGATTTTGAAACATCCCACTAATTCTTGAAGAAATTATACACACCCACTTAATTCAAACGAGATTGGTTCGCACCCCCAATATCTCAAACAATCACATCTAATTTATTTTCTAAAAAATCACTAAGTTTTTCCTCCATAGGAGGTGCCAAAAGAAATATTTTAGTCTAGGTAGGATCTCGGGGGTAGGCATCCAAATAACCCCTCGTTATCTGGTTTTCACATCTTCAAAACATTAGAAGTTGACAAATAGGGAACTTTAAAATACTCCAAGTCAAGTGTTCCTAACACCATAAGGAAGGGATATACCCATGAAGGGTTGAAGGCCAAGGTCCGATTGTTCTGTGCGTCCCCCCTTGAGTCACCCATCTCTTGGAAGGAATCCATCCCGTGACCCATTTCTGACGCCAAAAATCTAAATGCCTCACTTTGATCAAGGTACCTAGTGGCCAAATTTTAGGACATATACCCAGGTGGCAATTGTGGTCTGCAATTGCACCTTGATCAGATTTTGTGTTGCTATTGGGAAATATCACCAACTCTTTCAGGATATGCACCCTCTACCCGTCATTATAACTGATTGTTTCATCCTTCACTAGTTCCTCTTCTGGTGGCTTCATACCCCATTGTTAAGTGCTATTGGAAGGTCCAGTGATATTTGAGTGGAAGGGCGTTACATCTTTTTAGGACACAAGCATTTTTTTTCTTTGTTCTCCCACGCAGACAAAATCCACCTACCCACATGTATTCTTATTTTCAATTGATTTATGTATGATGCTCTTTTTATTACATGCAATTGTGAGATATATTGTGCAGGTCCAAATTATACAAGTCTCTTGTTCTTTTATTTCTCTCATCACCATTTACACACATTCACTTTGCTAGTCAGACATCATAGGGGACCCATAGAATCCCTATCATTCCAAATGCTTGCAAAATATTCCTCTTATTCTAGGAGGAGTTCCTAGTCTCGCCAACTCACCGGATTAACCACCTCACACCCCTATGAGTGCTACTATTTTGGGATCAAATTTGCTTGGTTCCACTTTACTTGGGTCCAATTCCCAAGGCCAACCATCTACTAGCTCTCCTTTACAAGGAAGTAGGGGACAAAATTCTTCTCAAGGGGGAAGTACAACCCCACCCAACCCCCCTTAAGAGTTAGGTACACAACCTGCTCATACCATGGCTGGAGATCATCCTCCACCGCCACTCCACATGCCATATTTGGCCTCCCTCAACATACCTGATTTGAGTAAACTCACAAACGACCCTATATTTCATGACCCCACATGGCCCGCTATGTCTACCAAACTACCTTCATACATTCCCAAGTTTGAAATAAAGGTGGGAGAAGATCCTGCCAACCATATCATGACCTTCCACTTATGGTTCTCTTCAAACAAAATCATGGAAGACTCTGCCCGTTTAAGGTTATTTTAGCACACACTCATAGGTCCATCAACCAAAGGGTATATGGATGAAAATTAAGGTCCCATGTGACTTTTGAATCCTTGGCCAAAACATTTTTAACCTTCTTTCAACTACCAATTCATCATGACAATGATCTCGAACTTCTCTCTAAGTTTAAACAGACCTCAGCCACGCATATCGTTGACCACATTCACGAATGGCGTCAGTGACATAGTTTATGCAAAGTAGAAACCACCAAAGAATAATTCCTCGATTGGTTTCTCAGATCACTCATCTCTCTCCTTGCCAAATATGTGGCCTCCACCTTCCCCCAAACTGAAGAGGACGCCCCCAACAAGGCTCAACAATACGACCTCATTTATGCATAGTCAAGATACTTATACACAATACTACATGATGCCCCGAGACCCATACCATTCGACCAGGACAAACCTGGGATGTGTCACTCATTGGATGGATTGATTGGTACCACAACACACCACAATCTATACATCCAACCACCACCTATGTACGGTACACCCCAATATCCACTGATGTATGGATGACCCTCTTATTACCCTCCCCCCCCTTATCAACAACCATACCCTGTTGTCCTCCTTGCACCCATGAGTGGACCCTTATCGGCACCCATGATGCGCCCGACCGTTCAACCAAGTTCTAGTACTCGCTCTACCTCAGATTATAACTTGGGCACTAGTGAAAGCGTTATGCCTTCCTATGCACCCTATGGATCATTGCCACAAAATAATCCATATTTTCCATTTCCTGGTCCTTCACAACCAATTTCTCTTCCACAAGGACAACCACATGCTAGGGTTAACTTTGTTCAACCCTCCCCCATTCAACAATTTCAAAATTTTGAACAATTGAATATGGTAAATCCATCCCATCAGCTGAATCATTCCAAAAAGAAAGGAAAACACTGAAACAATAATAACCCATGATCATTGGGAAATAACCCCCAACAAAACCAACCTGTTGGGGGAAACCAGAACCGGGGTAACCAGAACCCCCAAGGGGGAAATAACAAAAAATGCCAAGGGAGGAACAAAAAAAACAACCTCCAAGTGAACTTCCCTTGTGCTCTTTGCGGTGAGCATGGTCATTATACTCACCATTGCCCCCAAATTGCTGACTTCAAATAGATGAAATATTCCATGAATGCACCATGTCCTCTAGCATTTCCTGCCCCTCAGCAAGCCCCACAACAATATTTGAAACAAACACCCTTGACGGTGTTGCAAAACCCTATTCCACACCAAAGGGTGATGAATACCCAACAGGAGATGCATCCTGCCCCACCACAGATGGAACAATATCAAAACCCTGGGAACCTAATGGATCGCAATATCCTCCTCACTGGTGAAGAAGAAATTCTTCTACAAACATGCATTTGTCAATATAGTACACCCCCTGAATCTACTCCCACCACTTCAAAAAAAAATCCAACTATAGTCGGACAATCCGTGATGATTCCACACCCTAACAGTGAACCCCTCATTTTTATTCCTCGCATCCCATTATGACAAAATTTCAACAACCCTAAGGCTAGGGCAGCACACAATTACAGTCTAGTCGATGACTTGGCGCAATCTCCTGCAACCATGTCAGTATTGGAGGTTCTCCAAACCTGTCCAACTCAATGGAAATGCTTACTTTCCACCTTGGGGGCAGTTGACCTAGTTGATACTAGACTCATCACATTTGATCTAGATTGTGGGGACCCTCATCTCCCCTCTTTGGTAGCTTTCCAGATACTAGTCAAAATTCAGAACATCATGGTTCATCGATGTATCATTGATGAAGGTGCATCCACATGCATCATGTCCAAAATTGTATGGTAGAAACTTGGCTCCCCTAAGATAATACCATATTCCATCATGTTAAGAGCCTACAATGGATGACCATCCTCTCTTGAAGGGCTCTTTAAAAATGTCCCCGTTGAACTCAGGGGAAAAACCATCCTTATCAACATTGAGTTTATTGATGCTTCGGTAGATTACAACATCTTGTTTGGACATAGCTACATGTATGATATGAAGGTTCTGGCCTATTCTATGTTTCAAATGATCATGTTCCCCCACAATGGGAAGGTCATCACCTTCTACCAAGTCTCACATTACGAGCCTAACCACTCCTCCAACATTGATAACATCTTACCTCTTGTCTGCACTAGTTCCTATGCATATCCACTCATGAATATGGGCCTCGGAATTTTCAAAGGCCCATCTTTTCTAGGGGAATACCACGGAGCACCACCACTCATCCACCCCTCAGCTCAAGTGTGTGTCATATCTTCCAATGGGACTAAAACTGGAGATACTATTCCTCCCATAGAGGCTTCTCCACTCCCTGATGTCCCACTAGTAGAAGAAATACTACCTTAGGAATCCCCTGAAATCCCTACGACACCACTTATCCCCGAATTCACCCTCCCCTAGGGTCAAATCCCATTTTGGGAGACAATCCCCCAAGCCATTACTCAAATTCCCTTCTTCTACTCCCCACCGGGAGTACAATCTTTCTAGGTAGTTGCAACGCTTACCCTTCCCAACATGGTGTTTGTCATTCCGGTATGGTATCTACACCCACTTGCAATGGTTCCTCAACCATCCCTCCCTCCCCAAATAGAGGGAATCCTGATGTAGATTCTAGTACTAACTTCGACCACAACTCCCTCACCCCCACTTTCCAACACCACTGTGATAGTTGGGGGCAGACAAAAGAAGAAAGAGCCCACCACTCCACTTCATCCTCGAGTTCAACCTCCTTGTGCACTATGGGAGAGAGAGGGACACACCACAAATAGATGTCCATCTCTCCCCAAGTTATGCAATTTGATCCAACTCCCTTGAGAAACCAAATCGCTCGTTGCTTCACCAACCAAACCTAGAACTACCACCATGTCCCCTAATACAAGTAGCAAGGGGCTGTGAACTAGATTCACATGTGCCATCTATTCAGAGTATGACCACTACAATCACCATTTCCCCGCCCTACCTTAGTTTTGACAGATGCTAACGAAAGTATGCCAAATATTTTAGCCATACCCCTCTCTTCTCACATCATCAAGTACCCATGTAACAAACATCTATTATGTCACGACTTCAGTCAACGAAAATATGAGGTGTTATTTCTCTCTTTATGACTCACTTCATCATTTCACATACCAGTGTCCTTCGATCATTGAATATAGGTGTCATCAAATGGCCCTTATTGAAAATCCTCCAACTACCCCACTTCCTGTGATGCAAGTGATTCGCCCTATTCCTTCTCCATATACTATTCACATAACCTCCCTTGAACCTGAGTCACTTCCCACCCCTCCATGGTTCATGGATAGACTATCTGAAGATTTACCTCCAAATCCTCCCAATTCTCTGGTTCATTTCCCTAAGGAAATATTACCCCTGACCACAGTCTAAAACCCACAGTATCTAGACATTTGGTTTCTGAAAATCATGCCATTGCACCACAATTTTGACACCCCCTCTATGTCTTCACCACCTGAAGACAATCACACAGTGACAGTCACCAATGTTTCTTCCTCGGATCCCCTATATTCTCGCATTTTCCACTGTGATGAAGATATCATAGAGGAACTAACTACTCCCAATTTCCCATGGAACGTGCTTCATCACAAAGTGCTCTTTCTCTCACAAGAATCCTTTGACCCTCCTAGCCAAACCTCCATATGTGAAATTGAAACCAAGGACTTTATTCTTTCACAGCATATAGACTTGTTCAACAACCCTATCCCTACCCCCAATTCTTTTGAAGAAGGAAACATGGACAACATTTCCCCCACTGTCAAAATTGACATTTCCATCAAACTTAGAATCATCAAGGAAATCACCATTGGTGTCGCATGCTCCCCTGAGGAACTCACCTCTTACAAAGCACTCTTTCAGGAATATCAAGATATTTTTTCCTGGTCATATACAGAGATGCCTGGCCTCGATCCTTCTATCACTGAACATCGCATCAACACTTGGCCTGATGTCGCGCTAGTACGTCAAAAGAAATGACCACTGAACCCATCCAAATTTGTGGCTATCAAAGCCGAAATTGACAAACTATGCACTGCAGAGTTCATATACCCCATCGCATACATGTCATGGGTCTCCAACCCCGTCCCCGTTAACAAAAAACAAGGAATTATTCGCGTCTGCACCGACTTTCACGATCTGAACCATGCTTTGTCCCAAAGAGAAATTACCCACACCTTTCGTCGACCAAATTATTGATGACTATGCCAGCCACGAGACTTTATCCTTTATGGATGGTTTCTCTGGCTACAATCAAATCCAAATCCACCTAGCAGATCAGTATAAAATTTCATTTACCACCCCATGGGGTAACTTTTTCTTATCGTGTCATGCCTTTTGGACTCAAGAATGTAGGTGTTACGTTCCAATGAGCCATGACTTATGTTTTCCATGATACCACACTAGTACATATGAGCAAATTTTTGACGGTTTTTTGTTGATATTACCACACTTATCCATCGCAATTTCCACGAAAGCCTAGATTTTTTTTCATCGAAATAGTTTCATCGCTATATCCATGATCCAAGTGTGAATGGAAACATCGATGAAATTATCTCTCCACGTGTCACCACCTTCAATATCGGTTAACCCTATGCATCGTCACAATTACGACGAACTATCGTCGCAATAACAATGAAGAAATGTGGCAATTACGACGAAACTTCGTCGCAATTGGGAGGAAAATTTATGCCAAGCCAATAAATTATGACGCAACTACTGAACGTGTGATGAAATTCTATTGCAACTTGCGATGAAAATATGTGGTAATATCGACGAGCGCAATATCTCAAAACCAAATTTACGACGCACATGTTGTATATGCGTCAAATATTCGTGGAAAATTGTGACGAAGTTTCATCGCTATAGCGACGGTTGTGGTAAAATAGTAAAATATTTTCAACGAACTTGCATCGATATTGCGACGATGACTTAAGGTTTAAATTTTTTTTTTTACATGAAATATGGTATACCATATTGTATGCCATATTACAATGTAATATGGTAACATATTGTATGCCATATTACAATGTAATATGGTAATGCCATATTACAACGTAATATGGTAATGCCATATTACATTGTAATATGGCATTACTATTACATTGTAATATTGTAATATTTTAATATATTGTAATACATATATCCCCTACAAATAATCAAGGCACTAATCAACCAAATATTGTAAGCATGTGTTATCATGAAGTTGGATTAGAAGTAAGGATACCAATATGACAATATACACAAAGAATAATNNNGAATATTACTTTCAAAAAAACACATGGATTGCATGAGTGAGTCATTATGCAATTTATATTACACAATACTATGACAACACTTATAAGATTTATGGATGATATCTTAAGACCATTTCACGAACTTGTTTATTGTATCCTCCTTGGAGTAACAACACAAAATTTGAAGGAGAAAGTATAGTTATAGCATAGTGTTGCAGCAGAGTTACAACATAGTTATAGTGAGTTGCACCAGAGTTACATAAAGTGTTGCAACAGAGTTATAGAGAGTTGCAACACAGTAATAGTGAGTAACAACAAGTGGAGTAACAACACAAAATTCGAAGGAGAAAGTACAGTTACAACATAGTGTTGCAACATAGTTACAACATAGTTATAGTGAGTTGCAACAGAGTTACAGAAAGTGTTGCAGAAGAGTTATAGTGAGTTGCAGCAGAGTAATAGTGAGTAACAACAAGTGGAGTAACAACACAAAATTCGAAGTTGAAAGTACAGTTCTAGCATAGTGTTGCAGGAGAGTTACAACATAGTTATAGTGAGTTGCAATAGAGTTACAGAAAGTGTTGCAGCAGAGTTATAGTGAGTTGCAGCAGAGTAATAGTGAGTAACAACAAGTGGAGTAACACCACAAAATATGAAGGAGAAAGTACAGTTACATCATAGTGTTGCAATAGAGTTACAACATAGTTATAGTGAGTTGCAGCAGAGTTATAGAAAGTGTTGTAGCAGAGTAATTTAATTGAACCAAGGTAATTCATGGGGTTAGCAAATTATTTAGGAATGAAGTGTCTCTTCAATGCACATTAGAAAAGGAAAGTATAACCTTTCAATTCATTTCAATTGAAAACCAAGTAACTAAAGATTTGACTTGAAAGAATTGTAATGTATCAATATTAAATCTAATGAAACTTGAAATTTCATTTGAAATCAAAGCAAATTTCACATGATACACAATGGTAGAACCTTTGATACAATGAAGGAGTCAGATAACATAACACTTGAAAATTTTGATGGTGCAATCATAATATACCCAAATAAGATAAGGAATTGTACATCATAGTTTAGGCATTGAAGTACTACATGAATTATTTGTTGGGAAAACAAAAAAAAATTAACTCAAATCATA
>JZKD02S2050052.1:905824-915980 GCA_000966675.3 Picea glauca | reverse complement strand
TACACTCATCCCAAATTATTCTTTATTCATTTGGTAATTGTAAAAAGCCTTTGTTTCCATCATTTACATAGCTTTTGTTTTCTCCCTTGGCAACCTTATTTTCCTGGAAGATCAACCCATGTCTCCCTTGGTTGGGGCATTCATCATCTTCTACTCTTGTTGACATTTTCCATAAACCCCGAGTATCCCACAGTCCATGTACCCCTAATCTTTGAGTTTGTCCACTTTGTCACACCTCTGACACAATTTAACCCACGTCTAGTCGTCCCCCTGACACTAGATCTAGTTTCACGGTTGTTGCCACTCATCCTTCACATATATCCCCAACCATGGAAAGTATTGAGTCTAAACTCATCTCAACTTTGTTCATGTTCCTTATCAGTTCCTTATCTTATCCAATGGATTTCATGAAGCCCTTTTTCTTCTTGGAGTCGTGTCTCCCTTTCTGTTGACATCAACATAGTTTCTATAAGGGAGACAATATCTTGACTCTCATTACCTTTACAATGAGGAGTCTCAGACGACACAAAGAGAACCATCATTTCTCTTTGTTGTCATTGAACCCTTTAACATTTGAATTCAACACACTCTCATGTTACAGTGGGTCTTACTATGCGACTATTGTAGTTGTTTTATATTAGTCGAAGACCTATGAATTTGCTAGGCCATCAATGCCTACAAGTCATCGACACTTCTTACAGGTGTGATTTCCTCTTTTCAGAGTATGTTCACCATTCGAATTGTCATCTATCATTATCAAACTTCCCCAGAGGGCGCTGTAGTTATCTACATCAGCATACAAATTCAATTATTGTCTTACATTTTTGAGTTACATGAAATGAGCATGGGGCATGCCTGCCTCGTTTGTATACAAAATTTATTTTCCTACCTGGAGAAAGGTTTGGTCCCACAGTTTCCCCTCTCCCTCCGATGGATTTCTCTTGCAGTTCCTCTCAACACTCTTTCTTACAATGGTACTCTCTGTAGAAGAAACATTGATGTATTTCGACTATACGTATGTTCCTAACCTCACACATCAGGGGGCATCTGTTATGACTGAAATTTCATCTGCAACATCGCATGCAAATGGTTACAAGAATACAACATCTCCAAACACCTATTAGTTCACCTCTAGCACCAAAAAATCATTTCCAAGAGGCAAAAACTATACAACTAGTCAAAAAAATGACATGCGCTAAAACACTAAAGGAAGTGCGCACATAGTGCACGAGCCAAAGAATCCCATAGAATGCACAATGCGCCATATGAGCGACTGTGTACGAAAAAATATGCAGACACCTATGAATGGTGCATTTATGGTTCTTGTCGTCCCCTCACCCACTTTTGGACCATCTCCCAACTTGATTTGACCCTCAAATCCGAGCTGAATCCGAATGGGGGGCTTGTCAAAGACCTAAGGGTGCCCTAAAGGGCCCCTTTTTCACACTAAAGACCGGTTGGATATTGCCTCAAATACATGCTATAAAATTAGGCCATGGGTGCATTGAGAATTCAATAATCTCATTGTATTGTTATGATGCCTCTATTCTCCTACAAGAAACCTCTTTTCTTCTTGGAGCATACTAGCATCATCTCAATAAGATATTCACCTCACCTCTTGAGGGAATAAGCTTGGATTTCTTCACCATTTTCTTTCTATTTTATAATTTGTAAGAAGAGATATCACATAGGGGACTCAAGATCCCTCCCAAGGAGGAAGAGGGGATCCATAAGTCCTCCTTTCTTTATGGTTTTTTCCCACTAATATAATTATCCATTGGTGGCATGATTATTGGTTATTTGTTTGATTGATTTTGGTTCTAATTCCCTCATGCATTTTAGTTTTATTTCTTTAGTTGTTTCTATATTATTTGTTTGTTTATTTCATGTGATTGAATTTTTTGATTCATACAATAACCTCTGTCCTGTCTAGCAAACCCAACTAGACTTGCAAGTGCCCTTCTTTTGCACATTCCGGTGCCAAAAGGGACACAACACCATTGAAAAGATGTTTTTTGGTACTTTGATACCTATGGTTCTTAGAGAATAAGTGCCTATAGTCATCAAACACCTCCTTTCCTAAACTTCTTGAATGACAAGATTTCACCTTAGGACCAAAAACTGGACATGCAAATTTACCATTTGTTTGAAGACCTGCAAGAGATGGATTAACTTTTATATCAATTATTTTAAGTATTTTTAATGAAGGGATTATTTAAAAAACATGCATGATATGAAATTCATAAAATTAAAGTACATTATTAAAGTATAGTGTAACATTATAAAATACCACAAAAATGTGTTAGCCCTGGGGCATCGTGAATTTTCCATACAAGCATTGCATGGAATTGAAATTCCCTTTGTGCATTTACTGGTCTAGAGATATCATACATAGTGATGCCCTTCCATAACTCTAGTAAATCATTGATAAGAGGCTTGATATATACATTCATATGTTTGACTTGGTACTTAACTAATTGATTGAACACACAATACATAATTACTACATATATGAGTAAGGAAAAAAATATCAAACATAATTATAAGACATAATTGAACATATATGAGTAAACAAAAAAATATAAGACAAAATTATGAAACAAACAAGACAAATGATATGTTACCTTGTTAAAAAAAAATATTCTAAACAGATACCTGGAACAATCATTGCCAACATTATGTGCTCCCTCTTTATTGACATCCATGGAGGAATATTATTGTTGATAAAAAAAAAATCCACACCGAGTAAGTAGATCTGAGCTCTCCAAATGGATTGACATTGCCAGTTTCTAATGAAAGCCTAAGATTACGAGGTTCGAATTTAAAATGTGGTCATATTTCCTCTATATTCTTAAATGAATATCCATCTACAGGCATTCGAGGAACACCATCTTTACTTATGTTCTTTTCATGGTAATCCATAAACTGTGCTATGCTTTTTCACCTAAAAAATCGCCACAAACGTGGAATTATGGGAATATAATGAAGAACCTTGAGAGGCATATTTTTTGTTACTTTATTGGTTTGATATCTACTAATTTGACATTTTGGGCATTCTTCTTTCAATGCATGTTATCCATAATATAGAATATGATCATTAGGACATGCATGAATAGCCTGATACTCCATTCTGATATCTTTCATAATGGAATGTAAATCTTGGTATGTACAAGGTAAAACATTTGGAGGTGGTAACACAAATTCACCTAAAAATCTATAACATAAAAAATGAGTATTGGTTAATGTGAATAATATTAATCGTACATATTACATCCAAATTTTACAAGTGATCAACTGACAAAAAAATAGAGGAAAAAAGAAAACCTTTATCATGTTGTACTAAATGTGACAAAATATATTACAATATACCTTAGGAGCTGTGTCACATAATTGTTTGACAAACCATTGATAACCTTTAAGTTCCAACAACACTATAGAAGTGATAAGAGTTGTTTTCAAGCTTTCATAAAGAGTTTGTCTTTCGTTGTAAAGTACAGTTTTATGAAAAACACAATTAAGAAGCTCATCATCATCATCCATTCCTACATTATTAAATGCCTCCTAGATCAATATATTTGTCCCATCTTCTTCAAATGTGTTATTAGCATCATCATCTTCTTCCATAGGATAATTAACATGATCTTCAATACTCGCTCCATGTTCCTGAACATGTTCTTATACATCACATATTCCTCCATATTGCATGCCCTAGGACGTTGTTTCTTTATAATTACAAACAAACAAGTAATATTAGTGTATATAACAAATATTAAAATGATACAAATGTTTATAAATATAATATAGGAAAACAAAGTCAACAAAGACAAACACAAAGACAACTTGGGTGAGAGAAAGAAACAAAGACAACAAGACAATGATGAAGCTTGTGCAATTTATCAAGATGTTTATGAATATGTTGAAAAAATATAGCAAAAATGTTACTTTTCTTGACATGTATAAATAGAGACACTTTTTGAGATTATATATAGTCACAACAAACAAAAACAACCTATTCTTATTTCATTTCATTCATCAATATTTCATATTCTTCCCTAACCCTAAACCCCTAACCCATACTCCCTAAAACCCCATTAACCTCTAAATCCACTAGTTCGTAAAACCCCTAAACCTACTAGATTAAACCCTAACCTATTAACCCCTAACCCATTAACCTCTAATATGTAATCCTTAACCCACCCCTAACCTTTAAACGATTAACCCATAACCCTTTAATACCTAACCCCTAACCCCTTAGACTATATCCCCGTAATCCTTAACACTTTAACCCCATTCCCCCTAATCCCTTCAACCCCTTACCCATTAACCCCCTAAGATATTAAACCCTAAACTAGCCTAACCTCTTAATCCCTAACTCTAAACCCCTACTAGGCCCTAAACACCCTAAACCTACCTAAAACCCTAACCTAATAACCCTTAAACCCTTAACCATTGAGCCCTAATCTGGCCTAATTATTAACCGTAAACCAGTGAAATATTAACCCCTAACCTCTTACACCCTTGTACCCCTAAACCTTAAACCCCTTAACCACTAAACCCTACCCTAAATATGATGAACATGTGCTCGTCAGATATAAGGGGTTGAGATAAGATATTATATATCCCTATGATCTCTAACCCTTAGTCCACCCCTAACATATAAAACATTAACCCCTAACCCCTTAGACCCTATCCCCATAATCCTTAACACCTTAACCCTAACCCGACATAACCCCTTAATCCCTAACACTAAAATCCTAACTCCTACTCCCTAAAACTCAATTAAACTCTAAATCCCCTAGGCCCCAAACCCCCTCTAAACCTACTTTAAACTGTAACCTATAAACCCCTAACCCCTAAACCACTGAGCCCTAACCTGGCCTTATTAACCCTTAAACTGCTAAAATATTATCCCCTAACCCATTACTCCCTGTACCCCTAAACCTTAAATCCTATAACCACTAAACCCTACATTATTCTTATTCTACATTGAACATATAGACATTTACACAAACAATCTGCAATACAAAGACATCTAATGAATAAATAACCAAGAGACGATATTCGTGCTCGCCTTCAAGGTGTCCATAATCTCTACAATGTTTTATAGTTGTTTTTATTAAAACTCTCCTACTATTATAGCCTCTGGATTTGTTACAAGGTCAATAACATTTTCCATCACCCAAAGCATCTAATGCATATCTCACATTTCATTGTACTCCTTCTGGAGGAATGTTATGTGACATTTTTCCTTACCAAAATTTTAGTGATGATTGTCTTCAAAAATCAACCTTCGTAGTTTAACTATTTGTAATGCAATTAACAAAACAAAAAAATTATGTATTTTGGACAAAAAATATCTACTATAACCTATGCAAACCATCGATAGTGTAACAACAACATCGAACATCTCTAATATTTCGAACTTCTTTATATTTTTTACCAGAGAAACGTTGTCTAACATGAAAAAACATTGACTTCGTCAATCGTTGGACATCCGACACAAAATTTGTTGACATGGTCAAATGACGGATGTCCGACGAACTGATCATTAACTTGGTCAAAATGAACACCCATCAGATATCCAAGTCCATTCTCATCAGATATCCGACGAATATTGTGCATTTAAAAAAAAATACTAAAATTGCAAAAAAAATCGAACAATACGGCATACTGTCGGATTATAGCATCAGAGTTTTTGCCCAGATGTACTAGTGTCCCTTCTAGAGTGTTTCCTTTCCCTAGAAATCATCATCTCCTATATGAATAACCCTTTGATTCCCCCTAAGTTCCACCCCTCTTCCTCTACCCCCCTAGTCATCCCTGTGATTGAAGCCCCCCTATCAGAATCAAGTGAAGATTCAAAAAAGGATTTGATGGTCAACGAACTATTTAAAAAAGAAGGACACCATTCTCATAGGAAGAAGTATGAAATGGAAGCCAACAAAGAAAATACAGAGGAACCAAGTCAACTTTGGATGGAGTATTCACCATAGAAACAAGAGGTCCTAGGACATACAGTGGCTCCAACCCTCCAAAGGGAGGGAACCCTAAATCCTCCCAGAAATGATGAAAGTCCTTTCCTAGAATTATAGGGGCCTCAGAGGCCCCTCAAAATCTGATTTAGTTAAGTCTTTAGTTAAACAAGATAAATTGGAGGCCCTACTTCTCCAAGAAACCAAGATGGAAGAAGACAAATCCCTTCTTTTTAGCTCTAAATTTTGGAACTCCATTCAAGGATTATCACTAAGTTCTCAAGGAGCTTATGGGGGTTTATGTGTGCTATGGAATTCTCATTTTTTTCACTTAGAAAGCAACCATTCCACTCTCCACTGGGTTCGTATTAACCTCTCTCATGTGGAGACAAGGGAGGTACTCTCAAATATCAATGTCTATATTCCAAACAATTCTCACGAAAAAATTCATTGTTGGGGCTCACTCCTTTCCATGTAAAATTTGACCATGCTCCCTCACTTCATTATCATTAGGGAATTCAACACTATCTTTAATTCCAAGGGAAAAAGGGGTGGTATTTTGGCCTGAAACTCCTCGAGGGATAATATGGAGGATATGATCTCCTCCTTGGACCTTTCAGATGTCAAACCCAAAAAATGTAGGTACACTTGGACTAATCAACATCTATGTCAGGATTTCATTGTTGCTGATTTAGATAAATTTTTGGTTAGCAATTCTTATCTTAAGTATAATATTTCTTTCTCATCATCCATTCCCCCTTGGGGATTCTCTGACCACTGATCAATATCCTTGATCCTTTTTTAGCTTGAGAATATGGGATCGATCCCCTTTCACTTCAATCCTCTTTGGGTGCAATACCATTCCTTTTTTTATTTTATTTCTTCCTCATGGTCTTGGTGGATCACAGGCTCCCTGGTTCACTTCTTGGAACAACAATTGAAGATAACAAATATTATAAGAAAGGATTGTGTTAAAAATGTCTATAAACATTCCACTCTGCAAATCAATGTCCTCCTAAAACAAGTTGAGTATTTCCAGGAGAGGATGGAAAAAGTGACTATCATAGGGGAGTTGCTACAAGAAGAAAAAATGATTTTCCACAGTACCACAATGCCATTAGAGTGGAAGAACAAAATTGGAGGCTCAAATCAAGAAGCTTGTGGTTGAAAGCAAGAGATAGGAACATTAAATTCTTTCATAGACAAGCCAAACCTCTGTTATGGAATAACAACGTAAAATAAATTACGAAAGAAGATGGGTTGAGGGTCTCCTCCTTTTTCACAAATCAAAGAATACACCTTCCAACATTTCAATAACTTGTATATATGGAAACTACATTATCTCATTAGGAAGACATTGCTGAGTTGTTGGAGCACATCCCTCAATTTATCTACCAAAAAGACAACATTAAGCTTTTAGATCCCGTTGAAGAATCATATTTTTTTGTTGTAATACAACAAATGGAACCAGATAAAGCACCAAAACCTGATGCCTTTTCAACATGTTTCCATAAAATCTGCTAGAATATAATTAATTTTGATTTGTTTTGCATGGTCAGATATGTTCATAAATCAATGCACATGGGAGGTAGCTACAACTCTTCCTTTCCATATCTTGTTCCCAAAGAGGTAAAATCTTCCTCCTTCGATAGATTTAGACCTATCTCACTCTGCAATGTCTCCTATAAATCATATCTAAAGTAATCATGAACATAATCAAACCCCTTTTTTCAAGACTCATCTCCTTGAATCGAGGCTTCTTGGAAAAACACCAAATCATTGACACTATAATAATTTTCTAGGAGGCTCTACATTCCTACAAAATTAGAAAGGAAAAATGAATGATAATAAAGCTTGATATGGTCAATTCCTTCGATAGAGTGAGGTATAATTTCCTTCTGGTGGTTCTAAAAAAATTTAGTTTTTTAATCCTCCTTTTTAAACTGGGTCTCATCCCACTTCTCCTCACCTTGGATTTCCCCCCTGGTTAATGGTCTCCCTACCCCTATCTTTCAATACTCAAGGGGGATTCAATAGGGATGTCCCCTCTCCCCTATCCTTTATATTATTATAGCTAAGGTGCTAGGAAGAAATTTGGAGCATGATAGAAGGAAGAAATACATTCCTGAAATAAAAATTGTAAGGGGCACCAAGAGACTTAATCACTCTCAATTTGTTGATGACACCCTCCTTATAAGTGTTGCTTCTACCATCCTAGACTTCAGATTCAAAAACATCCTATATATGTTCATGAAAGCTTTAGGAGGCCTTATAATAATGCTAAAATCCACCTCTATACATGGAACACTAGCCCCAATCTCACTAAAGTGATAATTAGTGTCTTCATCTTCCCTTATGACAAGAATTGGCAGTCCTTTAAATATCTGGTAATCCCTCTAATTATGAAAGATCTAACTTCAACCTATTGGCAACCCATCCTAGAAAAACTTAAATTAAAATTCTTGCAATGGGGAGACCATTGGTTAAACCCAGCTGGAAGGATTGTTCTTGTCAATTATGTTCTCATTGCCTTACCCATATACCAATTCTCTATGCTATTAGCTCGTGCCTCCTTTTTCCCAAGAGATTGCTAGATTCCTCTAGAAAGGAGGTAAATCTAACTCCATATGTTTTAACCTGTTCTGTTCGAATCAAGGATAATTTTAAGGATGGAAATTTGTATTAAAATGTAGAAACATGGGATAATATAACTATTCCTTAATATGAAAAATGTAAAATGGTTGGCGATAGTTTGGTAAAAATATTAAAATTTCTAAGGACTTTATATAGTTTCTATAAAATTTTGGCGATTTTTAAGGTAAAATAATTTTATTCTATGGAATTTGGGAAATTTGTTTTTAGAAAAAATGGAAATTGGAGAATCTTTTTTTGGGAAAAACCATGGAAAATTATCCCACTTGAGAAATTTAATCCCTAAAATCATCTATGGCTGGAATGTTGTGCAGGTTCCTAAAATTCATGGAGGGCTTAGAATTTGGGACCGTCTCATCACGAACAAATCCCTTGGAGAAAACATTATGTGGAGGTTGATCTATGGTTGAAAAGAATTGTGGAAATATTTTCTAAATTAAAATTATTTTGCTAGTCCATGCTTGAGATGCCTTGACAACCCACCTTCTCCCTCTACCTGAATTCAAATTTGGCGTCTCCCTAAATCCTTCCTCCCCCTTATTTCCACCTACCTCAATTGGACCCATGGAAATGGGAAAAAAATAAAAATATGGAAAGAAAGTATCATGGGCCAACCTCCCTTTGATTCCATTCAACAAATCTCACCTCTAAAAAAATGATTGGACACTTAAAATAAGCACAATCTTTTTGACATATGGGAAGTCTGGTAGATGGATAGGCTAGAACTTGGGAGAAATCCCCTCGTCTCTATCCCCTCTTGAAGAATATCCTCTTCAAGCTTCATTCTTGCACCCTCCTTCACCTGAACTCTAAGGACTATAGAGGGTGGGGAAAAATTGGATACTCATTCAAACATGGATACCCACTTGAATTCCAAAATTTAGGGCTCGCTCAAACGTCTAATGAGTGGCATGGAATCTAGAACCTTGATAACCTCCCTAAGATAAGTGGTTTTAGTTGGAATCTTATGCATCATAAAGTGCTTACCACTGAAAATTTAGATAAAAGGGGTATTCAGGTGATCCAGGTGGATATTGGTGGCCACCCACCTCTTCCAACTAGATCACATACAATTTTCATCTTGGCAATTTTGTTTTATAGATTTTTGGGTTCTAAACTTCTGGGGTCGTTTTGAGGCCCTAAACAACATTTTTTGGGCTCACCATAGTCACACTACAGATAGAGTTACAGTGTGATAGTAAAATGCATATTCATTGGATATAGCTTTCCAATGGGCTATTGTGTGCATAAAACATAGATCATATGCAAATGTTACAACTCTGGGAAGTTGATGTACCAACTTACCCCATCGAGGCCAACATGATTTTTGGTGCTTCATCTCCTAGGGTTATATTTTTAGATGTCTAGGATTTTATGGTTACTTCTTGATGATAAAATGTCCTGGAGGCCTCATTGTAATGTGCTCAGGTAAATGCGTGTAGTCGCCACATCTCTTCTAAGATATTATCTATCACCATTCGCGCAAGATTGTTTCATTCTGCATTTTACAGTTTCAATATATTTCTATATAT
>JZKD02S2050052.1:861056-905709 GCA_000966675.3 Picea glauca | reverse complement strand
TATCTTGGGTCGAGGTACAGGTAGAGCTCTAACTTCCCTTAAAAGACAGTTCTATTCCTAAGCTACCCTAAAACTATCTAAACCAAAAGACAAAAGAGAAAGAGGAATATTAGTAGGTGTAGCTTTGGTCCTAACGTCCAATGTATAATTCCTTCACCTATGTAGCTTCCTAGGCTACAGGTCTTCTTCCAAAGTTGATCTGCAAGAATACTTAGACAAACAATGCTACAAATATACAATCTCTACTTGTTACTTTCAATATTTAGGTATAAGCATAGATGCATTAATCAATAAATATATAAAGACACAATGTATTAGGATAGGAAACAACTTTTTTATTCAAAATGAAGATTAGAAATATTACAACCTTCTTATCGACAAACACTCTGTGAATCAGGTATGACCTCCTTTTATTGCTGCTCCAAGTGCATCATTCTCATGCTTCCTCTCACAATCAACTGATCTCTTTGGGAAAAGGGAAGGGATGGTATAAGGAAAAAGGGATGGAGGGGGAATGTTGGGGCCAAATCTTAGAAAGAGATACAAAACTTGGGCTAGAAGGGGAAGGTATTTTGGTAGAGTTTCTTTGTTCTCTTGCTTGATGATGTAAATGGGACCTCAAGACCTCTTTTTATATGAGAAAAATATTGTTATTCGGTTTGGGGACAAGCTACAATGGGTGAAATGGTTGGGAAACCCTCGATAGATCGTAAACTCCACCGAATTCCTTGCAATTATATATTTTTTGCAACTTTTGGAGGTAAACGTGGGTTGTCTAGCATGAAACTCATGTATGTACACAAGATGACTAGTATGCATCTATTGTGTGTACACAGGCAATAGTTAAGAAGGATGCGTACATGCTCTAAAAACTATTTTTTTAAGAAGGATCCTCAATAGTAATTTGGAAAATTGTGTTAGTCGAAAGGCCAATGCCATGTATGCATAGGTAGATCATTTTTGGACTATATCAGATGCCCCCTAATTTGTGAGGTTAGAAGAGAAATTGATGGCCGAAATATATTACAATATCTTTACCAGTGGGAAGACATGTATTTGAGTGATCCTGGGACCAGAGTTCGGGAGCGCGCCATCTGCAAAATAAAATTAATCTCTTTGAGGTGGACATACCCATGCTCGGGATGAACTAATCAGGGCTGCCAATAAAGTACATTGCAGATCCATCTCATAGAAATGTCTATATATAAAGTGTAGCCGTGAAAAATACACAGTGGATATACATCTCAAAATCATTTGATGATATTTAAGTACAATATAATATGCATCTTTAAGAAGAATTGACGCTTGTGGTTGGAGATGAGAACTTCATAGATTGAGAAAAAACTTCAAGATCTTCAAAACTCAGGTAAGTGTACAATAGGAGTGTAAAACTCACTAGCTTGAGGTATTCGACATGTCATTGGGGAAAGACTGGAGGATCTCAATCATCAGGAACATAACTTCATCGATTTTGAATCTAGACTTGAGTGGACTCTCAAGATGGCCGACTCATAAAAGTCAAGAGATAAACTGTAGAATGGTCGACTCGGGATGGATAAAACTTCCCTTGGACAAAGGAATGAAAAAATGATGAGACTTAGGTATCGTAACATTGACATAATTTTTTGGTGTAGGAGGCACCACAAACTCTCCATATGTTTGGAAGAGTAACCAAATGGAGTGGGACACAACTCTATGTAGTGAGAACAACTTCCTAAGGTCATACTAGATGCCAATGCTTGACAAACAAATAGAAGGATGTTCTTTTTCCAAGGGTGACTATCTTGTTGCCAAATAAAAGAGAAAGTATATCTCGTCCCCTCTTTTTGGAATATTTTATTTTTTTGTCTTTTTCAAATTTTTAATGAGCTTGAAAAAGAATAAAAGAATGTTATGTTACAAAGGAGGAACGAGAGTTGTAGGCAAGCAAACTGGTTCCAAGCGCATGGAACATATTGATTCTCAGAGCAAGGAGACATGTGCAGGATAAGGACACTCGGGGAAAATCTCCCCATGGGTTAAGGTGTTAGATCGCAAGGGAAAAAGTGTTGCAAGGATTGCGTTTAAGGAATTATTTAAAGGTTCATTTGATAGCAACATGGAGCCAACATTATGCCAAATATGAAAGGATGAGGCATGTGATGTGATGAAGCATGACACAACAAGACTCCTTCCATGTGAAGTTTTACGAGCCCAGATAAGGTAAGCTCGGTGGTTTTTTCACATTTTAGAGAGTCTGAAAAAATGTTAAAAGAAGACTCCATGGAGTTTCTTTTTCACAACTAGTCAAATCAGTTTGAAAAAGGGTTAAACTTATACCAAAAGGACGTCTCTTCAAAATCATTTTAACGAGTGTGATTGAGATAAGATCACTCGACAATATTTTCAATTTTAAGGAGTCTGAAAAGAGCTTATTATGGACTCATCCTTTTTCTAGGTTTAGTCTCCTTAGCCCGAAAAAGTATAAAATATAACTTAGGAGAACTCTCTTGGTGAGACAAGTCTCCCAAGGCGTATCTTTTTTCTGGATAATCTATTGGCCGAAAAAAGGGTTAAATTTATGCCAAATATATGTTATTTCTTGACCAATTAATGAGTGTGAAAGGAACAAGGTCACTCGACAATATTTTAATATTTAGGGAGTCTAAAAAGAGATTAACTATGGACTCCAAGGGGGTTCCTTTTTCGTAAGTAATATCCAAGGCCCGAAAATTATATAAACCAAAACAATGGAGAATGTTTCTTTTTAAAAAATTTAGTCCCTCGGGCCCGAAAAAGGGTTAAACTTACGCTTGAGAATACTCTCCTAGAGAACCAAAGTTCCTAGGGCATACCTTTATTCATAAAATTAGTTATCCGAATTGAAAAAGGGGTAAAATATCGTCGGACATATGTGCCTTAAAATTTGAATTTGGCGAATGTGAAGGGAAACAAGATCACTCGACAATATCTTCAATTTTAGAGAGTCTGAAAAGGGATTAAACAAGACTCTAGAGGGGCTTGTTTTCTTAAGTAATACAAACGAGGCCGAAAAAAATAAGTAAAATCTCGTTAGATGTTTCTTTCAAAGTGTAAAGTGAGCATGAAAGAGAACAAATAATGCTCATAGGGATTCCCTCGGGTAAAGGCCATAAAAATATAAAGAAGAATGAGGCATCAACACACAGTCATGGAGGGACTAAAAGGACTCACGTGCCTATGAAGTACTTTGACATGGGAACCAAATGGAAAACAAGGCTCTAACTAGGATTCTCATGGAAGGAAGGCTCTACCACATCAAGTACAACATTATCAACAAGGAAGGTTAGTTTCACAATTTAGTGGGGTCAATCCTAAGGCCAAATGAACCAGGAAACAAATAATGCAAAAATCCAAGTACGGAAAAATATAACCTATATGCCATTTTCAAGGTCAATCCCTATCAGAATAGATAGATACATTGAACAAAATTCAAAGAAAAATGTCTCAAAGATCCTACCTATAAGGCCAATAACACTCATTCAAAAGTTAATAGATCCAATATAGATTGAAACTTCAGAAAATAAGAGGTGCTACTAAATAAAAAAACTTGAAAACAACAAACCTAGACTGTACAATATGTACAAGGTACTGCACAACCTTACGACTCATATGTGATAGTAGTTCAGGTAGAGCCCGTTGCTAGGCTTTGACCAAGAGTCTCTTCGATAGTCAACCTGGAAAGTCTCCCAAAAGGGAAGAAAACGCAAACGATTTAAGTCTTCCCGCGATATAGAAACCGTATTCATGGATTTAAGGATATCCTCATCTGAAGGAAAATCAATATCCAAGAAATCATGTGAATGAGGAGGGTTGACAATCCCGAAGGGAGAAGAAAAATGACCATATTCCATATGACGATGGAGGTTCTGGCCAGGATTGGAAGAGTATATCAACGAAGAATCACAAGCACGAGGTTTTGAGGATCTATAAACAATGAGATTAGACTCAAAAGGAGACTCAAGACCACTCAGACCAAGAGGGGGAAGAAAGGGATCCCATGCCCCCATTGGATAAAAAGACTGATCAATTTTTGAGACCGTGTCTCGATAAGGAAAACATGATTGCACAGGTTCCTTCTCAGAAGCAATTGAACATTGAGGATAAAATGCCACATAATTAACCCATTGTGGGGTAGAGTCTACACGAACACTAGGAACATATAAATGGGAAGCTTGAACTAATGTTGAATTAGGATAGTGATTATCAAATTCCATCTAGTCAATAGTGTTAATTCTTCCATTGTGAGGGAAATGAATCACCTGGAAGAGCGTAGAAACCACAACATTCATATCATATACATAATCACACCCAAGAAGCATATTGAAATCTAATGGCCCTTGCACCACTATAACATCGACAAGGATAATATTCCCACCTAATGATATATGTAACTGAGGAAGAATCCCAAAATATTCACTAGGACGTCTATCAAAATCCATCAACTCATGTGAAGCAGACACAAGCTCGGGAGAACCCAAATCTTTCCAACCTGAGGATGATAAAATACTTGTAGAGGCTCCTTCATCTACAATTCATCGGTAAAAAAAATTTGAATTAACTTCAACCCTTATTTGAAAAGGTGCAGAAGGAGGAAGGAAAGGCTCAACAAGGTCATTCCAATCAAAGGAAACCATCCTAGGACTTGGAGGGGGTGTTCTCGAAGTGATCATAATGCCCCCTTGTTCTAAAAGTACTGAACTAGAAATGATAAAAACATAGTCGGTAGACATATCACTCCCCAAGAGAAGAGTGGGATCAGTTGAATATTGCATCGACATGACAACTTTAGTAGACTCAACACTCTCCAAGAGAAAAGTAGGATCAAACGAAGATTGCATCGGCATGACCACTTTGGTAGACTCAACACTCTCCAATAGAAGAGTGGGATCAGTCGAAGATTGCATCGGTGTGACCACTTTGGTAGACTCGACACTCTCCAAGAGAAGAGTGGGATCAGTCGAATATTGCATCAGCATGACCACTTCCTCAACCACTGGCTGAATAGGATGCGAGACAACATTGTCTGAAGGCACATCACCCCCCAAAAAGGGAGTGGGATCGGTTGAATATTGCATCGACATGACCAATTTCTCAACCGAAGGATGAATAGACTATGAGGAAACCTCAGAAGACTCAGAATCAGAAGATCTTGCAGATAGGTACCACAATTTGTGTGCCTCTGGAAGGCCAAGGCATAAATGAGTAAGGTGATCTCCCTTGAAAATTTTACAAGGGAACTTAGTCTTACATCCTATCCGTCTAGGTTTATCACCAAAATCAATGCCCCCAACATGACTAGCAGTGGTTGGTTTCACATCTACAACATCACTTGTAGAGGTTGGTGATTGGTCGATAAAATGACTCGTAAAGGCTATAGACCTATCACCAGTATGACTAGCAGTGACTAGAATGTTTTCCCCAACATGACTTACAGAGGCTAGGTGCTTTCCCCCAACATGACTTGCAGAGGTTGTTGACAACTTTCCAACATGACTAATAGAGTTTGGTTGTTTCCCCCCCGCATGACTTAGATGTTGGGTGCTAGTCTTCAACATGACTTGTAGAGTTTGACGACTTATCTACAACATGACTTGCAGAGGTTGGTGATTTCTTCTTCCTATTATTCCTCTTTCTATTTCATTTAGACTTTTGGTTACTAGTAGCTATACTTTCACCAGGGAAGGTAGAAGGAGGAGGAGAAGACTTTGTTGCCAGAACATCAAAATGATGCCCATGACATAAGGTGCTTAACTAATAAGCGTCAAGAGAATTAGGGACATTTGGAATAGTACCCAAACAAACTGGAAGTCCCACATTCAACGTAGGAATGTACAACATGGCCATCAAAGGGACACCGACATTTCCAAAGAAATGAAAAGCACAAGAATCCCCTTGTGTAGGGGTTCCTTGGTTGGTATCGCCTGTAAATTTTTCCATGAATATATTATGCACAATTTCTTCCCTTACGGGATCGTTAAAGTCCGTAAAAGTCTCACACACTGACTCTAGCGAATCAATGGCATAAAAAATAATTCCTATAAATAGGTGGCTCCACATTTCTAAGCGGAAGACAAAAAAGTCCTCATGATTAGTAAAGAGGGCGGTCTACCACCATAGGTCATAGATACAAATAAATGACTAACTAACTTGCTATGGAAAAATAAGAAGAATAGAGCACACCACTAAGAATAAAATCCTAAAAATATACAAACCAAACAAACGACCCTTCTTAATGCTTCTGACCCAGGGAAATGAAGTCCAAATCATTCACAAAAGTAAACAACTGGCCAGGAGAAGCAGTTACTCAGACCTTTGAATGATGGTCCCTTTGGGTGTCACTGATATAATAAAGAGTCTTCCTCAGGTACCACGATACACACCTATGTGTCAACCTATATAATGATAACTAGGCCACCAACTTGTAATAAAAAACCAAGGGGGTACATTCGATAGCCGAGTGAGTGTATTAGAAGGGTAACTAAGCCCTAATATCCTCCTAAGGCTTGAAATGCAACAGGTCCAAAATCACTCTTAGAGTACCTTGGACGGGTCCAATTGTCTCATAGGTCTAACACAAGTCTAGCTAGAAACGCTACAGGATTCACCCCCCAATACACACTCTCCCAAATGCTTTGTCGGGATCGGGAGTGGATATCTTTGTCATCGTCCTCCACATGGCCTCGTGTTTAACTCATGTGTGAGAGGAGCTTCCCAGACTGAGTAATTACAAAGAGGATTTTTCACACCCTAGCACAAACACCTAAGTTACGTTTTGGTTGGCCTTGGATAGTTTACCTCTCCACACCTAATCCAAGGCCCTAGCCTAAGCTATTCGTGAACCCTAGAAAAAGTGTTAATAATATATTTTAGATTAGAAAATTTGTTTTAAGGGGATTTTCTTACTCAAGGAACGGAAGTGCAACTGATGTTGTTTTAGACTCTTGCAAAAATGAAACTTAAAAGAAAACTGGAAAATAAAACTTTACACTAATCCTTGAAATGAAAAAAGTGCTTCAATAAAAAAGAATGAAAAATGCATAATGCAACTTTCGAGTGAAACAAAAGATCAAATGAAAGGTTTTTCTTTCTTATTTTTCTTTCGAGATGCTTTCAATATGAGAAGAAAAAAACAACCCTATGCTAATTCTTTTTATTTTTCAAATAACAATGCAAAGCGATGCGAAGAAAGAAAGAGACCTAACTAGCATAAAACTATTTTTGTTTTATTACAATCAAAGAAGAACTAACAAAAGATGTTAAAATACATTGTATAATACTTAATTCATGCCCCTGGGCCCCCTGGCCATGAGGGGGAATTGTTTTTTAAAATTCAACTCATTTTTCTTAAAATTCATGTTAAAAATAAGCTAAAAATGCTTGGAAAGGATTTTTTTTTTATTTCTTAAACAATCTGAGCATGCAAACTGTCTAAATCCCAAACAACAGAGGCTTTTGGAACTCAAGAAGACCTTGGAACCACAAGTTTCCATAAAGAAAAGGAAAATATTTTGAAAAATTCTCCAAAACCACAGAGACACGTGTTGTGCATGGCCAACCTGCATATGTACATGAGTTGTATATAATGCAAACCACATATGTACGCAGGTTGTATATAATGAAAACCGTGTATGTACGCATGCTGTATAAAGAACATGATGCGTACACCTATGTAAATTTTCAAAAAAAAAGAAAAATTTTGGATAGACAACTTGGGCAAAGGAAGATGGTAGGCACCTGGAAGGTGACCAGAGACCCAACCTGACTCAGAACACTCAGAAAGAAACTGAAAAATAAAATCTAACCAATATATCCCACTAAGACCCTAGAGACACTCCCCAATGGAGTCACCAATTATGTTAGTGCGGAAAATCCCCCTATTACTATACTGGTTCGAGGTACAAGAAGATCATTGACTTCCCTTAAAAGACAGTTCTATTCCTAAGCTACCCCAAAACTATCTAAATTAAAAGACAAAAGAAAAGAAGGAATATTAGTAGGTGTACCTTTGGTCCTAATGTCTAATGTAGAATTCCTTCATCTTTGTAGCTTCCTAGGCTGCAGGTCTCCTCCCAAAGATGACCTGGAAGGACACTTAGGCAAACAATGCTAAAAATATACAATATCTACTTGTTACATTCAATATTTAGGTATAAGCGTAGATGCATTAATCAATAAATATATAAAGACGCAATGTATTGGGATAGGAAATAACTTTTTTATTCAAAATTAAGACTAGAAATATCACAACCTTCTTATTGGAAAACACTCCGTGAACCAGGTCCGAGCTCCTCTTATTGCTGCTCCAAGTGCATCATTCCCATGCTTTCTCTCACAATCAATTGATCTCTTTGTGAAAAGGGAAGGTATTGTATAAGGAGAAAGGGATGGAGGGGGAATGCTAAGGACAAATCTTATAAAGGACTGCAAAACTTGGGCTAGAAGGGGATGGGATTTTCGCAGAGTTTCTTTGTTCTCTTGCTTGATGATATAAATGGGACCCCAAGACCTCTTTTTATATGAGAAAAGTATGGGTATTTAGTTTGGAAACAGGCTACAATGGGTGAAATGGTATGGAAACCCTTGATAGCCCGTAAACTCCACCAAATTCCTTTCAAGTATAGATTTTTTGCAACTTTTGGAGGTAAACGCGAGTTTTCTAGCATGAAACTCGCGTATGTACGTGGGATGACTAGTATGAAACTAGCGTGTGTACATGGGAAGTAGTTCAACAGGGCGCATACATGCTCCAAAAAATGGTTTTTTAAGAAGGTTCCTCAACAATAATTTGGAAAATTGTGTAAGTGGAAAGGCCAATGCCATGTATGCATAGGTAGATAATTTTTGGACTATAACAATATGTTCTTCATTTTTTTCTATGTGCATGTCCCCAATGAGGTCAGGGTATATGTAGTTGGGACTCGAACTAGTTGAGCCTTTGCAATATCAGCCTTACCGAATCCGATGACCACCCATGGGGGAAGAAAAGAGAGACGATGGGGCATGATATCCCTTTAAATTGTTTCTATAGGAAGCCCTCGCATGATAGAGGAATGAGATGATGGATAATTTTTCACAAATCCTTCTATGACTTCCAACAGACGATGCATCTTCCTCGAGCGGAGGGATCACCCCCTTCAAGGTACAAATCAATTTTGATATTCCCATATTTGAAGGTCAAATAAATGTGGATGTTTTAGAAAAATGGTTAAACCTCCTAGAAGGGTATTTTTCTATCCATAACTTTTCTGATAGAGAAAGTATTACATTTTCTCTCCTTAAGTTTGTCCCCCATGTCAAATATTGGCGGGAGACTTTCTGTGAGAAAAAGGCAACATAGGAATCTACATTATTTGTAGTTGCACCCACTTGGGTTTATTTCAGGGATTTTAATAAGGAACAATACTACATTATTGGAAGTTATGATGACTTATGTACAATATGGACCACACTATGGTAGGAAGGGAACAAATAGTACCATAGTTCACTAATGTCTTCCATACCTTGTGCACCAAGTTGGGTATCAAAGACTCTGAGCAACATCTGGTCCTCAAGTACCATGACGGTGTGCATAGATACATCCAAACATAAATGGAGTTTCTAGAAATATTGTCGTTGGGAACAACTTATCGATATGTTGTCAAAATCGAGCAAAATATTAAAAAAAAGACATGATAGTTTGGGTCTTTGAACCCCTCATAGTAGAAGTAGGGAAAAGGAAGCCCCAACTTGCA
Source organism: Picea glauca (assembly GCA_000966675.3). Lineage (NCBI taxonomy): Eukaryota > Viridiplantae > Streptophyta > Pinopsida > Pinales > Pinaceae > Picea > Picea glauca. The sequence goes on along the minus strand of JZKD02S2050052.1, from coordinate 895,957 downwards.
GGACAAAGGATAGATCAAGGATGGAAAGCCTCAAGATAGACATTCTAAGCCGTAAAAAAATAAATACAATGGGAAGACAAAGAAAGACACTGGCAAGTGGTGCGAGTTCCATAAGATCCCCTAGCATAATATTGTTTAATACCACTCAAATAAATAATTGTTGGATGAGGTGAATGCCTATGAATCATATATGGGTTTCAACTCCGAGTCAGAACTAGAAAAAGGGAGACAAATCATTGATGCAGAACCCAATGCCACTGTTCCTACCACCAAGATCCATCCTGATGAACCTGATTAACCGGAGGAAGGTGAGCACCTCTTTCATTCACTGATGTGGGTGAAGGGTACTCTATTTCACTTCATCATTGATATAAATAGACAGAAGAAACTCATCTCAATGGAGGTCGTCAAGCTGTTGGCTCTGCCGAAAACACTGCACCCACAACCATACACCATTATATGGCTCCACCAAGGGAGAAATCTCTGCATCAACCAGCAATGCCTCCTACCCTATGACATCAAGCCCTTAAAAGATGAGTTATTGTGTGATGTCTCCCCCCTTGGATTTTGTAATTTTATTTTGGGTCAATCTTATTTATGGAAACATCATGTTGTATATGAGTCTAGTCCTCCTAGTTTTATTATTACTTTGGATAGGATATTTTATAGGATACTTGAGGTAGTCCCACCTACTTCCATTTCCTTAATTTCTTCCAAGCAATACAGGAAGGTCTTCTCTCAGAATGAGAAGTTTGTCTTCTTCATGATTCACGCTCAAAGTGAGTGAAAGGTTGTAGCCACATCGATGTCTTCCATGGTAGCTCTCTCAACGCAACAGAAAAAATTGGATAACATCATGGAAGAATACAAAGACATATTTTCCTCGCCCATAGGGGTATCTCTGCATTGCCGGATGAAGCATTCAATCAATATGAACCTCAATGCATCGCTACCCAATGGGCTATTCTATCACCTCTCTCTATCAAAAAATGAGGAAATCAAGCACCAAATCCATGAGTTGCTAAAAAATGGGTACATCTGACCAAGTTCATCACCTTGTGGAAGCCCAATCATGCTTGTGCAGAAGAAAGACAAGACCTGGGGACTCTGCATTGGTTACCAGACCCTAAATAAAATAATAGTCAGGAACCGCTACCCAATTCCTCGAATTTGTTATCTCCTTGACCAACTCAAGGGGGGCAAATAATTTAGTAATATTGATATGATTTTCAGCTACCACTAGGTTGCAATAGAGCAGACCGATGTATGGAATATTGCATTCAAGTCCAAACAAGGTATTTTTGAATAATTGGTCATGCCCTTTGGTCTTTCATCAATTATTTTGTGGTGGTGTATTTCGATGACATCCTCATCTTCAACAAGATTTGGGAGGAACACTTGCAACATATTTAGCAGTTTTTTCACACTATGTGGCAGCATAAGCTATATGAAAATTTGGGAAAATACTCCTTTGACATGAATAGGTTCCAATAACTAGGGTACATTATTTATGAGCATGGGGTGCATTTCGATCTATCCAAGATCTATATCATTCATGATTGGCCAGCCCTGACCACACTCACTAAGATTTGGAGCTTCTCAGACCTTGCCAATTTCTATTGTAGGTTCGTGTTGGGATTCTCCCATATTGCATGGGCCCTTAGCCAAGTGACCAGGGGTGGTGGAAAGGAAAATTTCAAGTGGGTTCAGTCACAACATAAATCATTTGATTATTTGAAGCACTATCTCTACTCATCCCCAATGCTCTCATTACCCGACTTGCAACAACCTTTTGAGATTGAGACAGATGCTTCAGAATATTATGTGGGCACAGTTCTCACTTAGCACGGACATCATGTGACCTATCACAGTGAGACACTATCATATATCATTTGTAAGTACCCCACTTATGACAAATAAATGTACTCCATTGTATAAGCCTACCACCAGGGAAGGTACTACATTCTTGGGAAGGTGACAAGCATACACACTAATCATAAGCCTTTGTAGTTCATGCAGACACAAGGAAAATTGTAGAATGATTGCTATCATAAGTGGTCCACATACTTGCAATAGTTCCATCTCAACATAAAGTATAATATATGGAGCACCAACCACATCGTTGACTACCTTAGTCGACCTCTAGTTGCAACACTAACCACAGTGCTACACTCCTACGGATATGCGACCTCTAGATGGCCCCAACTCTATGAGAGAGATCCCAACTTTGACACTACTTACCATATGATGGGCATAAACACAACTGTCACTTATTTTTCCATATTTAGGATGGGTTGTTGTTCCATCTAGGCCATCTTTGTGTCTCATCAAGCGAATGAGTGAAGCTTATTTGGGTATCTCACTATGGTCGGTTGGCATGACACTTTGTCATAGAAAAGATAGTGGCAATGTTGAAACAAAATTTCTATTGGCCGAAACTTCTACATGATGTCAGCAAGTATATCAAGTCCTGCACAAGTGGCATTTCCAAATTGGCCATTAAGAAACAAGGAATGTACACCCCTCTTCCTACTCCCACATGCCTTGAGAATCCATCTCGATGGACTACATGTCAGGCCTTCCTTCAACGAAGAAGGGAAATTACTGTGTTTTTTTTGTTGTTGATCAATTTTCCAAGATGGTGATTCTTGTCGCCTACAAGAAGAGCATCACAATAGGGGCCACTGCCAAGATATTCTTCGAATGAGTGTGGGTACATTTTGGGATGCCACAAAACATCATCTCACATTGGAATAGTTGGTTCCTCAACTAAATCCATTGCCTTCCACCCCCAAATGGATGGCCAAACCGAGTTTGTCAACATGATGATCGTGCATATCTTACACATGTACAATTCCAAGAATCTGCGCACATGGGATGAGATTCTTCCCTATGTTCAACATAGTTACAATAGAGACATACATATCTCCACTGGCCACAACCCCTTTCATGTGGGGTTGGGATTTCAACCATTGGTCCCATAGATGTTGCACTACCCCTTGCATCCACATAGGTAGAATTTTCCCGTGCTCAAAGCGAAGTTGACAAAGCCACCTAGTTCATTGAACCAATACAACACATACACGAACATGTTCAATATGTTTTGCAGAAATCCAATGCCAAGTACAAGCAACATCATGATCAACATCGAGTGCCACACAATTTTAAGGTGGGAGATAAAGTTTGGTTTCACTTGTAGAAATAAATCCTTACAAGACCCCATCAGAAGCATCGTCCATTCTGATATGCGCCTTACACCATCACCAAGGGTGTGGGTGACAATGCTTTTGAGCTCAACATTCCCCCCTTCCTTAGCTTGCACCTTGTTATCTCCTCAAATGAAATTGAAAATTTTGAGGACTTTTTGTCTATTCATGCTTAAAATTGTCATTTTTCTTGGCCATTTGTCATCGTTCATATCTTCAAATTCCCCATTATGTCTTCACGGATCATGTTTTCTCTAGACTCTTCTGACTCTGTCTATGACTTGCATTCCACAAAATGCAAGTCTATAAATATTGTCTTTATTAGCTTTTAAAACAACAAATATGCATTTTTTGTTATAGAGTGATGGGTGTTTGAAATGATTCTAAACCTATGCCAAAGACTAAGTCTATCAAGCACATTGAATTCAAAACCAGGCCATGAGTTAGGTTACATATTTTATTCTCATACTAAGACACTAGGCTAGTTCTCATGCTAAAGATATCTCGGGTTTTATGGACCCACGATCTAAGATATGATCCAATTCATAAGTCAACCTATGAATTGATATGCATTTGAATCAAGCCCAACCCACATGTCAATTCACTAATCAGTTGAACGCCAAGCCAATCTCCTACATATCTCATCGATTCCATGAACAATAAGCTTCGAATTCAAATCACAACAGTCAAACCAACACCAAGCCCAACGATGAGCGCCATTCTCTATATTCTACACACTTCATCAATATATCATAGAAATTGTTTATATATATAAAGACAGAGTGTCTTAAACATCTCGATGTATGGGGGATTTTGTTCACAAGCAATAATAAAAATGCAGAGGCTACCAAGTGATTGAAGATACAGGTGTCAATGAAGGCACAACTATTCAATGGTGAGTGTAACATTGATTATTGGAAGCCTTGACATGTCAAAAGCATCTTTCCGCGAAAAGGAGCCACCAACAAAAGGATTTGTGCTGAGCTGTAGGGTTTTGAATTATACACCAACTAAAATTTTTCCAATAACCTATCGATGATCCAAATGACATTTGCCGAGGTAAAAAACTGTTATGAAGGTGATCTAAAAATACAAGCGGCTCATGCATGAAGTTGAAAGCTATTGGTTTCAAAAGAACACACATGAGTTTAGTCTTCTTCAAATACACAATGCATTTTAAACAACAACCGCAAAGGATTTTTTATTTATTTAAAATTCACATGCCAGGATATCATATAGATATTGATTCCCATATCCAAACATTACAGAAATATTGATCGTAGCAGCAAGTCTACAACAAATCTGCAACATAAGTTATAAGGGTATTATTGCAGTCAATATCTATAAAGCCTCATTCACCAGGATGGCTTCCTTTATTCTTGCATGTTGGATCAAAGAGTACATATACTGTCAAAGCTTCAAAGGGCATTATGAATAATTCTAGTATAAGCATGAATGATAGTTAGACAATAATTTTGGCATTCTTTGGCATATGATAACCTCATTAATAGTATGCTCTGTTTTGATGTCATCGATCATGAAGATTTTGATTACTTTGACAAAGGGGAAAAACATTGGGTCAACATTTTATTTTTGGCAGCTACAGGATTGGGTTTTCTGCTTGGCTATAACCTACAGGGAATGAGCATGAAGGAATGAAAAAAATACCTTCGAAGATTGCATAGTTTTTCTTAAGGTGCAGTCATTGTTTAAATTATCCCAGCTGCTTACTTATTACATAGAACTATACTGGACATAAATTACAATGCCAGTGTGAAAGAAACTGCTATGATCATTGATGAGCTCTGTTTATTCATCTCTGTGCAATTTTCTTCACAAAGTGCATCTTGACATCTGCTGCCATTGATGAGAGAACTTTCGGAAATAAAGAGAAGAACTCGTAGTAGGGCTCTTCTACCTAGTTTGCATTATGCATAAGTATATAACCAATACCACCTCTCTTTCTCAAACCTACAAGATCAAGTTAACATATTGATGCAGCAAATGACTGATGATTATGGGCTTAAGGTATCAGTTGGCCTACCTAAGGATGTTGGACATGCAATTCCTACTAAGGCAGAGAAAGTTGAAGAGGATGATTTAAGCTGATGTCCTACAGAATTCATGTTTACAGTTTTGAAATCCTAACTTTCTGCAGCTTAGAAAGGTTCCAAAAGGCATTGTTAGATGATGAAATCTCCTCTTTAGGCAGCTAATCTCACTCTGTTCCATGCTTGTAAGATGTCAAAAGAACAGACACAGGTAGAAATTCAGTGTTTTTACAGAGACTGAATATATTTTTTGCCAATCATCTCATAAAAGTTCTAAATGAACGACGAAATTTAATGGAACAAAAATTATCCTTCCTTTCAAGTTTATAAGGCAGATATAAAGGAAAAAGGGTTAAGGGGGATTTTCTATTTTTACCAAAAGTGTTGCCTAGCTGTCAAAGGAAAATGTCAAATGTTTTGTCATCCTCCTGAAGACTATAGAAGATATCAAAGATGATTCGAGAAGCCCTTTTTCTTCTCAAGGATAATTCATGTGGCACTTAAAGACTCAATTTTAAATGGGATCTAATCCCTTTGACATAGGATCTAAGTTCTAGCTGTCATATTTGATTTCACATAGAGATTTATTTATATTTGAGATCCATTTATTTAAGGATCTGGAAACTATTTGTAAAGGCTATAAAGCCCAAAACATTTGATGAACAAAGGGTTTGATTTTGAGTTTTGTAATCCAATGTTATTATGATAAAGACACTTTCTTTAATATATTAAGCCTACAAGCTTCTTTCACTGTTATTGTCAGACTCTCTTTTATCATTTTCTATGCCTATGAGTTGAAATCATTCCTTTGTCTATGTTTAATGGTCCCATGGTAACTGTCATCTTACCTTTGATTGTTAAGCAAGAATCATAAGCATCCTTTTCTAGTTTGTTGACCCATCATATATATTTCCTATGTATGTTTTGGTTAATTGATTGGTTTTCTTATCCATTTGATCTACAAACCTATCTAATAATAGCTCTTAAAGGCCTTGTATTGCATGAATATAGATAGACTATCTTGAAGATACAATCCAGTGAGTTAAGATATTCATCTTGATCCAAACCCACACCCATTATTGAGAAAATAGTTACAGAAAGTTTAATTTACTAGGCATCTTTGAGATATAGCCTAGGAGAGTTTCTTGGACTGATAACAACCTAGTGTTTAATGTGGACCTCCTTCAACCATACTTTCCACCATTATTGGACACCTCAAAGATATCAGAACAATTGACACTGACATATCTCAACCATGACTACATGGAACAAGAATCCACTAATCATATCATGTACACACAGGTCGAGGGAACTTTCCAATATAATCTTCAACTTTATCGTGTTGTCAAAGCGGGGCAGCTCCTTCACCAAGGCAAGTGGCTCACCCAGGACCAAATTCAACAGAAATTTCCTCATTTGATGGGGGAAATCAACACAATGGAGACCATTGCTTCCTAAGGGGGAAGGATTGATCTAGGTGGATATCAGTGGCCACCCACTTCTTCCAACTAGATCACATACAATTTTCATCTTGGCATTTTTTTCTAGCTTTTCGAGTCCTAAACCTCTAGGGTCGTTTTGAGTCCCTAAACAATGATTTTTGGGCTCACCACCGTCACATTGTAGACATAGTCAAGGTGTGATGGATTTTATTTTTTCCTCAGATAGACCTTTCCAATAGGCTATCATGCACCTAAAACAGAGATTGTATGCAAACGTTACAACCCTAGGAAGTTGATGTACGGACTTACCCCATCGAGGCCCACATGACTTTTGGCGCTTTATCTCCTAGGGTTATATTTTTGGATGTATAGGGTTTTCTAATTACTTCTTGATGATAAAAATCCTTGGAGGCCCTATTTTTATGTGCTCAGGTGAATGTGTGTATCCACCACATCTCTTCTCAAAGATTAGATACCACCATTCAAGCAAGATTGTTTCATTCTGCATTTTATGGTTTCAACAGATTTATTTATTGAATACAAGTTAAGTTTCATTGTATCTCTATTATTTTTCATTGTATCTCTGTGTTAATGTTATATATCCATGTTTCATTTCATTCCACTCATAAATACAGATCATCAAGGCCCTTCCAGGTGTGTTCTTTGTCTTGATGATTTGGACTCTTCTTCTCATATTTTTCTAAACAAATCCTTCTCCAAGGCTATTTGGAGAATATTTTTACAGGACTTGACTTTTTGTATTCAATGGACCTCTACAATTGAGCATATACTCTTCTGCTAGCCCCAAGTGTATAAAGTCTCCATCGATGGAATCCTATATTCAAAATAATTTGGTCATCTCTCCCTTCTTTTTTTGCAAATATGGTTGGCTAGGAACAGAGGGATATTTCATGGCCCGAAATCCTCTTCAGAAATGGTGGATACCAAATTCATTGGCCTCCTCTTGGAATATTTTAATTCAAGGGGTTTGAGAACAATTCAACCTGATGCTCTGGATCTTTGGGAAATAAAATGGATGGAAAGGTTTTACATTAATACTTTTTCACCTCTCCTTGTCCACGCTAGATCAACCTATAAGCTTCTTCTCTCTATCGTGAACTTATCTCAGTGGATAAGGTATTGATCCCACTATTCCCTTTTCTTCGATGGTGCCTCCAAAGGAAACCCCAGGGTGATAGGTGTAGGTGGGGTTCTTCATGATCCTAGAGGAAAAATCAAGACTACTTATTTGTGGAACATACGAGTTGCCTCCAACAATCAAGATTAATCATATGCTCTCTTGTAAGGCTTTGTCATAGCCAAATCTAAAAACATTGGAATCTTGTCTATAGTGGTTGATTCTAAGAACACAATTAGACATTTGAAACTCTCCTCCTTTCCCATCGATGTGATTCTTAGATCAATTTTTATCTGCATTCATGGAAGCATAAAGGAATTCAACCAATTCCAACCATGGCATGTTAAGAAAGACCTCAACTCCCTTCTCAAAAAATTGGAAAATAAGGGAGTTAATGGTGAAGTTGGTTCTCTAAATATAAATGGAAGGACTTGTCACAGCCCTGTCCCTTATCCCTTCTTTTATGGTCTTGTAATATGATCCTAACCTATGGTTTGGAAATGCCTTTCTCCTTTCAATGGCCCTCTTCTTTGGAAACATGTGGCCTCCCTCTTGTCTCGCCACCAATATTTCTTCTCCATTCTAGAGGTCCTCTCCCCCTTGTTTTCCCCCCTCTCCCTTTCTTGTTACCACACTTACTTATATTTAAAGGGGGGGGTAAATCAATATAATACTCATTTTTATTTTCTTACAATATAGTAGTTAATGATAAATATACAACCATGCAATCCATAGTACACATATGTTTATCGTGGAAACCCAAATGGGAGAAAACCAAAAAAAAAATCTTTTATAATATCATATAGCCACCAACCTACTGTTACAATGCTTTTAGGAACCAACTTGCAGAAGACACCAATCTCCTCTCTTGAGCACCAACTCTACAACAATGTTTGCAGGCACCAACCTGTAGGAGACACCAATCCCCTTAGTTGAGCACCAACTCAACAACATTGTTTGCATGCACCAACTTGTAGGAGACACCAGTCCCCTTGGCTGAGCACCAACTCAACAACAATCTTTCCAGGCACCAACCTACAAGAGACACCAATCCCCTTTTATTTTCCAATAATATGAGATTGACTCTTTTCTTTAATCCTTCACCTATACAAATATAATTCTCTATCTTTGTTGTTACAACACTCTCCACCAACTCACGTTATGCATGAATTCAAAAATTCCTTAGACCTGCACCTCCCAACCAACCATAGATGATTACATTATATTCCTTTTTTTTATTCTCTAACATCCTTGGACCTAAAGGCCTCAGATATTCTCACCACTTACTCAACTTCACCTATATTCTTATCCATTCACAAATCCACTTTAAAACAAATTCAGTAAATGATATTTGTATAGTCCATGCTTCCATGGATTTTTCCACATACCAAAACAATAAGTCCACGGGGTTGGATCCAGATCTCCTAAAAACCAGTCTTTGACACTCCTTAGAAACTTTCACAAACCCCCTTGGTTTGATGTGTGATCTTCTTGTTGGTCCTTTTATACAAGCATTAATGAAACACTGCCATTGGATTATCCCTTGAATAAGATCTCAATTGTTAATTTTCTCTCTACTCACCAAAACAAGTAGTGTGACCCCAATGCTCAACAACCATTGTATCTAGATCTCGAACTGATCTTGATCATTGATTTTTTACTATCCACTAAAACAAATAATGAAAATAAAAAAAACAACAATCGTTCGATCATCCTTAGATTCAATATCAATCGTCGATATTTTCTGCATTTCTCAAATATTGGGACTCCTAGACCACCAAGCTATCAGTCCATTGGGACATTGAGTCATCAGGATATCAAGCCCCTAGGCCTTGAATCTTCACCCTTAGATTCTCCCTGATTTGGTATGCCACTGGGATCATCGGGTCATCAGCCTATTGGGCCCTTGGGCCCTTGGGTTTGAAAACTACTCTACTCAAACTCTCGATAACCGACCTACCGATATATTCTCAAATACACATGGCTCTAACTTCCCATGACACATGGGCTAACTACAACACTGAATGTGGCACTAATACATGGATTCCATGTGGAATCCTTTTTGCATCTACTGAATGGCGTGGCACTGTTGTGGTGGATGACATGGAAATACTGACATCATCATCTCCTCCATCCTTGTTCAGTCATTATATTGACTAGGAACTTGAAACATGCCATTGTCCTAGTTTCTTATGTGGTTTTTTTGTGGTGTTTATGTACCATTTCCACTGGCCCACTGGGGGTATCGAACTATCAACCCCCAGAACTTTAACACCATGCACTCTATTTCAATATTTTGATATCTAATATGGAACCATGTCTCTCCATGTTCTGACCATTGGGTCCATCTACCTACTTGGACATTGGTCCCCCAAAACTTTAGCATTTTAATATTTCTCTTTGATCATGCAATACATGATATATTACCCTGGACATTGTGTTGACATATATCTTACATGGAAATTGGCATGGTATTGACATGGAATCTCTTGATGTGGCACTAATATCACTAGAAACCTAACACTGATGTGGCATCTAATCTCACCCATTGGGTATTGGGCCCCTGAGGCTTCAATGCTTTGCACTAACACTCCATCCTATTGATATCTGATATGGCGATATTGTATCACCAGGGTACCAAGAACATTGGGCCACCAAGGTATCGGGCTTTTGGGCCCTTGAAAAATTTAACAACACATTTCATGTTGTTACTCTAATATACCAATATCAGATATCTTGGGCCCCAAAACTAAAAGGTAACTCTATGCATAGGGTTTCATGGTTTGTTAGTTTTCATTCCAGTTATATAAAATTAATTTTTCAATATAAAACCTTTGAAATTGATTCTTCTTATGCACGTGGGATATTGTATTTTTCGTTATTTCCCCCTTTTCTCTCTTGGACTTCAACTCCAACTCCTTCATTGTTTCTTAGACCTACAAATGGGATCAAATTGTCCATATTTCATTTGCACAACTTATCCTTGTGCCCATGCGGCCTGAATTCACTTGGATCAGTTGTTCACTGTCGTCCTACCTTCAAGACATGCTCAACACCTCCTCTATATCCTTAGAACTCTATTTTCACTTCAATGGGGTTGTCTCGTTCATCTTCATATTGACTATTCATACACAGTCCTCTTGCCTTCATAACTCATGGTAAGCACACAGAGGCACATCAACTCATCAATGCACATATGAATAATCTCCCTCTATCTTTGACATCAATGGCATTGATAACAATTAGTCTCCACCTTCCTGTGACATCAATGACATCCATGATTGTCATAGTCATGTCTACCTTTGACATCAATAAAAACAAAATTTCCAACAATCTTCCCCTTTGTCATTGATGGAAACACTTCCTCATTTTGGTAATATCATTGATGGAAACTTAGTCATTTTGGTACTCCTTTTAGTCCACACAATATTTCTCTCATCTAACTTGACTGCTTCCTACAAGCCTTTATTTATGCAAATATCCCCCTTTCTCTGTACTCTCCCCCTTTGAAATCAATGGAAAAGGGATTTTATCCCCCTTACATTGTACTCTTTATTCTCTGTTATGCAACCAGTAACCTTCTTGTCTTTCTGCAGCTCCCCTTGAGCTTGTGCTTCTCCATTAAGATTTCATTACATTCTTGTTCTTTATATGCAGACTCCTTTTTGAAAAACTATCTTCATCAATGTCTTTTTTACATAATGAGTCACTTCATATACTCAATAGAAAGGATTATATCAACATATTCATGTATCAACATTACATTTTTTTTTTCTCAATTCTCCTTTTCTTCCAATTAATTAATACGCATAACCAAGAGAGTCATAGCTTTTCGTGACCATTTCTTTATATTTTGGATCTTTCCTTTCACACTTTTTTGTTTCCATCTAAAACTTATCACATCTCCACGTGCTTTGATTCTTCAAGATTCTATATGTGTTCATAGCTTCTAAGGGATCTTCCAGCTTCTGATATTTATCATGCTAATTTACTTCTACAAACAACTCTATTATTCCTTCATGATCTAGTATTTCCAACCAGTCACAACAAATTCATCAAGGGATTCACCTTCTTCATTCATATAGTTTCCTTGTATTCATATTCTAGTCCTCCATTCATGCCCTCATAAATGTAATGCTAGTACATATTTTTTTGGAAAGTGTTAGAACATTTTTTTTGTCATGATAATATTGTTCCAAAGGATGTCACATATATTATAGAGATACCATAATGTTGCACATAAACCTCTTCAATATCCAAAATATTCTCTAAAAATTATCTGCTACAAGACCCTCCAAAATTATTATATAAAAAGACATTAAATTTGCACCAATCTACTGGCCAAGAAATGCACATAGAGTCATTGTAACATCTAATGTTATGAAATCTCCATTATCTTTACCACAAAACTACCAATCAAAGTGCTTTCTCAACATTCACTAGGGTTTACTGGCTTACAATTCCTGCATAGTTTATCCTTCCTACATATTTATGTTACTATAATGATCTAGAACAATGTCATATTTCCATGGTTGGTTATTAGGCTTGTTGTATTCATTACTTGGATGATCAACCTTGGATGCATGAAGGCTCTCTTTGACATCTTCTTTTTTGATTGATTAAATTGGTTGCAATCATTGTTTTCTTTCTCTTATCATCATTCTTCTTCCATCATTTAATACTAGTTTCTTTTCCTTGACAACAACTTCACTATCAATTTCATGGTCTTCTCTTTCATGTTCCATCATTTTCAAAAGTGTCTCCTTATCTTTTGAATCCTTATCTTCTTCTGCATCCTTCATCAAGTTCTCATCAGAAATATTTTTAGGATGTTATTTACTGACTTGGTATGATTGGAATTAAGAGAAACAACCCCATCTTTGCATGAAATCATTTGCTTCGTCACACCATTCACAAACCTTGGTCCACTGGTTATGTGGCTTGAGAAACTATTTTGTACTAGGAGTGCAGTCTGCACCAACAATGATGCATTTTCTTCTTGTTGTTGTTTCCTCTTCCAAACTTTTGTAGTATCTTTCTTTTGTTTGGTGACGACATTATGTTCTTTGTTTTGTGCATACCAACCTAGTTCATATTATTCCTTATTTTATTTTTCTTGTTTTCTCTTCCATACCTTTTTGTATCATTGTCTAGAAAATTCTTGCATGCTGCTTCTACAATATCGTGCTATGTGTACATAGTTATTTTATTTGTAACATTCAATGTTATAATGTAGGGGAGAAAATGGGTTGTAGTTTCTATAAACAAACCCATGAAAACCTCTAGTCTTTCTGTTCATATGGTAATCCTTGTAATTCTTGTGAAACATTCTACTTCTATTTCTCATACAATCATTTCTTCCATAAGCTTTGCAATCTATTACGTTATGACCAAAATTATTGCAAGAAAAAAAATAACCAAGAAAGATATTTTGATACCTGGTTGTGAATGGTCTTCTTGATGAAGAAACACTTCTAAACTCATACTTATATTTCTTGAGTAAACAAACAGTCTTTTTCTCGTTATGATTTCTTTCCTTCTTGTTGTCATTTTTGCAACTGGAGATTTTAAGAATATTTTCATAGATTTTAGGCTTCTCTTCAATTTTCTTTTGTGATGACTTATGGCTTGCAACTTCGTTAAGGATCTTCTTATTGTAGTCATAACCAAGACCTGTCTTGATACATAGTGACCTTTGACTGCTGAGAGTGTTATCTAGGATTGCCAAACTCTTTTCAAATTTTAAGTTTGTATTCAACTGGGTGAATGTATTTTCTAATTATTTTCTTAGAGAGGTAACTTCTACTTCAAGTTTCTCATGATGTTTTTCCTTTTCTTCTAGCTATATTTTTATCAATTCATCTTTCCTTTTTTCTTCTTCAAGTTGGATATTAATTGTTTTTTATTTTTCTTCAAGAATTTGTGACAATTTCTCCCTCAGTAACATATTCTCTCTTTTGAGCTTTGTGATTTCATTTTGATCACAAATATGTTCTCCTTTTGGATCAACTTCCTCATATTCACATTTCTGCAATTCCTTTTTCGTCTTTCTATTATTTTATTTGAGTCTATCTATTTCATCTAAGTCACTAATGAGTTATGCTTCAAGATCCACTTCCATTTCAATCTCAGAATTTTCTTCATTTGAATCCATGCTTCTATTTTCTGGTTCACTGGTTCGTGTTTCTTTGGATGTGAAGAGAATCTCTTTGTTTCATTGTCACTTTCAACAGAAGAGTTGTTGTTCTCACTAGAATATAGGTTCTTCTTTTGTTTGTTTCTATTTTTTACATAAGGGTATTTAGTAGAAAAGTGTCTTATTTCTCCACAAATAAATCATTTAAAAAGAGGCTAACCTTTTTTTTTGCATGATCTTTTCTTGGGGTTCGTGGTAAATTTGGCTTCTTCAACATCTGATTCATTATCTACGCTATTACTTGTTTCATATTATTGATCAACAAGATTTGTTTCCATGGCTATGAGAGGTGATTCCTTTGTGTAAATATCTTGTAGCTTTTCCCAAATCTCTTTAGTTCACGTACATTTTCCTACTTTGAATTTCTCTAAGTATAAAAAGCCACTCAAAATATATTTCATTGCTATTGAATTATTTTCACTTGACTCCCTTGCAATTGCATCTATTGGTGGAGTTTTTGAGGGTGTGTAACCAGTGACAACTGATTTTCAGACATCATACCTCATTGCATATATATGTACCCTCATTCTTATGTTCCGAAATACATAGTTTTTTCCATCGAGCAAGGGAGATTGTTCCTTCCAATCCATGTGTTCTACAGGGATTCACCTTCCAGTGGTTAGAATGTTGGATTCACCTTCCAATGATTAGAATGTTTTGAAGGAACCCGCTCTTAAACCAATTGTTAAAACACTTATACTGAGAGGGGGAGTGAATCAATATAAAACTACTTTTTATTTTCTTACAATATTTCCTTACAATATTTAGCAGTATATTATTTTACCAAATGTAGCAATTAATGAAAAATATGCAACCATGCAATCCATAGTAGACAAATATTTATCATGAAAATCAAATGGGTGAAAACCACAAAACAATTATTTTATAAGATCGTGTAGGCACCAACCTATTGTTACAATGCTTGCAGGAACCAACCTGTAGGAGACACCAATATCCTCTCCTGAGCCCCAACTAAACAATAATGTTTGTAGGAACCAACCTACATGAGACACCAATCCCCTTGGCTAAGCACCAACTCAACAAAAATGTTTGCAGGAACCAACCTGCAAGAAACACCAATCCCTTTGACTAAGCACCAACTCAACAATAATGTTTGTGGGAACCAACCTGTAGGAGACACCAATCCCCTTTATCTTCCAATAATATGAGATTGAATCTTTACTTAAAGCCTTCACCTATACAAATCTGCTACTTTGTTTCTGCTATCACAAACTCTCCACTAGCTCACATTCTGCATGAATTCAAAATTTCCTTAGACCTTGCACCTCCCAGCCACCCTTACACAATTACATTATCTTCCTTTTTTTTTAGTCTCTGGAATCCTCAGACCTTAGAGCCTAAAATTTTCTCACCACTTACTCACTTTCACCTCTATGCATATCCATTCACAAATCCACTTTAAAACAAATTCGAGAAATGATAATTTTATAGTCCATGCTTCCATGGATTTGTCCACATAACAAAAAAATAATTCCATGGGGTCAGCTCCATATCTCCTCAAAAATGGGTTGCGACACTCCTTAGAAACAAGCACAAAACCCCTTGGCTTAATGTGTGATTTTCTCACTGGTCCTTCTATACAAGCATTAATCCACAACTACCGTTGGATAATCCCTTGAATCATATATCAACCATTAATTTTCTCTCTGCGCACTAAAACAAGTAACGTGACCTCAATGTTCAAAAATCATTGGATCTAGATCTCATATCGATCTTGACCATTGATATGTTACTATCCACCAAAACACAAAATTCAAGTGAAACACACATCCTTAGATTCATCCTTAGATTCAATCTCATTGGTTGATCTATTATGTTTTTCTCTGATAATAGGACTCCCGGACCACTAGGATATCGAGCTACCGGGCCATCGGGACATTGGGTCACCAGGATATCAAGACCCCAACTCTTCACTCTACACTCTCAGCTACTCCCTGATCCGGTATGCCACTGAGCTCATCGGGCCATCAATCTATCAGATCCCCGAGCCCCCGAGCTTCAACACTACACTACTCAAACTCCTGATAATTGACCTACCAATATGCTCTAAGAGACACATGGCTCTAACTTTCCATGACACATGGTATAACTACAATGATACATGTGGCACTGATACGTGGACTTATTTTTCGTCTACGGACTAACATGGAACTATTGTGGCAAATGAAGTGGCATTGTTGACATCATCACATCCTCCATCCTTGTTCGCTCACTATGTTGACTTGAAACATTGTGTTGTCTTGGTTTCTTATGTGGTTTAGGCGTGGCATCTGTCGTGGTGTTGATGTAGCATTTCCACCAACCCACTGGGGCATTGGGGGTATCGACCTATTGACCCCTGGAAATTTAAGTCCATGCACTCTATTTCAATCTTTCAATATCCAATATGGAACCATGTCTCTCAATGTTTCGACCGCCCGGTCCATTGGCCAACTAGGTTATTGGGCCACCAGAAATTCAACATTTCAATCTTTCTCTCCAATCATATGATACACGATATATTACTTGGGCTACTATGTTGATGTGACTCTTACATGGAAACTAGTGTGGGACTGACATGGACTCCCTCTAATGTGGAACTAATATCACTAGACACATGGCATTGATGTGGCATCTGAGCTCACCCACCGGGTATCGAGTCCCAGAGGCTTCAACGTTGCATTGACGTTCCATCCTGTCGATATCTGATATGGCGATATCGAATCACTGGGGCACTGGGACCACTGAGCCACTAGGATATCAAGCTATTGGGCCTCCATAAACTTTAACAATGCATTTCAAGTTGTTACTCTGATATGCCAATACCATATATGTTGGGCCCCACAACTAAAATGTAACTTCATGTGAAAGGTTCTATGGCTTGTCTATTTTTATTCAAGCTATATAAAATTTGTTTTGCAATATAAACCATTCGAAATTGATTGTTCTTATGCATGTGGTATATTGTCTTTTTCGTTAGTTCCTCCTCTATGCTCTCGAACTTCAACTCCAACTCCTTCATTGTTTCTCGAACCTGCAAATGGGATAAACTCCTCCATATTCTAGTTGCACGGCTTCTCCTTATGCATGTGCAACCAGAATTCACTTGGATTGACTGTTCATTGTCATCCCGCCTTCATCACATGCTCAACACCTCCTCTACATCAGACTCAAACTTCTATTTTCAATTTAACGAGGTTTTCTCTTTCATCTTCAGATTGACTATTCATACACATTCCTCTTTCTTTCATAACTCAGGGTAAATATAGAGGGTCACATCAACTCATAAATGAACATAGGAATAATCTCCTTCTGTCTTTGACATCAATGAAATTGATGGCAGTCAGTCTCCACCTACATGTGACATCAATGACATCCATAATTGACATAGTCATGTCTACCTTTGACATCAATGACAACACAATTTCCAACATTTCCTCCAAGATGAGTCACATCCCCCTTGCTTGTGTTCTCCTAGTACGCTTCTTGCATCAGTCTCTCTTGCCCATTTCCAATTTCTCCCATGTGCAATTCTTGTCACCCTAGTATAAGACGTTGCAACATCAAGAGTTGTATGCTCTCGTGATTCTTATTTCTCCCGGCCATATTTGCACCCGCGTGACATATATTCCACCATGTGTGTTTCTTGCATCATACTTTCCTACCCCCCTTCCTCATCTCCCATTTGCAATGTTATTCACCCTTGTTTTCACGTTGGATCATCGAGATATGGATGCTCTCCCCATGAAATCTCTCAGCCATATTTGCATGCATTCCCCTGTTCATTCTACTCCATATCGGGAAAATACAATTAGGTAACTAACACTTACAAATTTCATTATGGCTCTATTTTTTGGCATTTCTTCATTCAACACTTTTAAGGGTGGTTAAAAAGAGAAAGTATATCTATCAGCATGGCTAGAAAAAGATGAGAAACAAACTCTAAGATTATTTATCTTCAACAAGAATTGGATGACCTGTAATCAATGGTTATATCTATCCAGAGTAGAGTGGGTACCCTGGCATCCCAAGTGTTGGCAGTTATTAAGTTAAATGTAAACCATAGGAAGTCCTTCTAGTCCATGAATAATGAGGTAGATTCCCTCAAAAGCTAGATGGAGGAAATTTGACTTCAACCAACCTTCCAAGGATAGTAGGGAATTATGTTATCTACTTCTGAATCAATGAACTTCATCCCAAGGCCCCAGCTTTTCCCAAACCTCGGTGCTTCATTTCATCATGAAGAAGAAACTGAAATGGAGGATGTTGATGGAAAAAGATGGTTCCCCTCTTAAACAATCAATTTATATGAGCTTCAATTTTTTTTTTTCTTAGGGTTTTTTTTATAGGATTTATCCTACTAGATTTTTTTACTGGAATAACTGTAAATTTTATGTACCTCAAAGTAACTCTCAATTCTAGCTCAAACTGGCCTCAATTCTGGAACTCTTGCCCCTGTGTGTTTATTTTTTTCCTCAGTATGTAATATGTTGCTCCTCTGCAACCTTTATATAATACATATTTCCTTTATATAATAATAAAACTTGAACAAGTCAAACTCTCATTAAAGATGTTAAATGATCAATAAATTAGAGAGATCTTGTGGGGGGGAGAAGATAGATTTATATTTATTTATAAGAGAGTTACAACAAGAATGATACCTTGGGTTTCACTGTTGTACTCCTTGCTACAAGACCCATGTTCCCCTCCTTATCCATAAGTATACCTCCATCAACTCGCATGATCAAGGAACTCTATCATAGTGAGATATCTAACTAAATGGTTGATGTAATCTCACTCTCTAATAACAATACAAAGTTGATGCCCAACTCTCAACAATGGTAATACTCACAGCCAAGAATTCTCACTAAAATTATCCAACATAAGGATGCTTGTAATAGACTCTCTTCCTTAGATTTTTTCTCTTACTTATATATTATTGAGGATATGATAACAAGGCTACATGGAATGCATGTTATACACATGTGAATCATGCACACCTTC
Source organism: Picea glauca (assembly GCA_000966675.3). Classification (NCBI taxonomy): domain Eukaryota; kingdom Viridiplantae; phylum Streptophyta; class Pinopsida; order Pinales; family Pinaceae; genus Picea; species Picea glauca. The sequence continues at coordinate 876,920 of JZKD02S2050052.1, read as the reverse complement.
CACATGAGATTTTGTCTTTTTCCAACTCATAGCTTTTAACTTTCCTCGTGATTTCCTATTTTTAGAATCTTTAAGGGGAAACCATATATGATCCATGGGAAAACCATGGATGACCACACTTTTCTTAGGAAGAAGAATGACCTTTATGTCCTTTTGAAGAAAAACTCTTTTGTGAGAAAATTTATCTTAGCTCAAGTGTGTACTTTGTATGATTACATATTTCTTAGACTAGAGTGCCAAATATAAGTATAATATATGCCCACAATGTATGAGGTCAGAAGAGGAACTGATGGCCTAAATACATTACGAATCATGGACATTTATTAGTGGAATAAGGGGGATTTCTGCAAACCAAGGATCTATGAAGTACCTAAAATAAAAAATCAACCAATCAAATATAAATCATCCTCAAGGAAGGCATACCCATGATTAGATATAACAATAAGCATGGTTGAAAACATAATATATTGTATATCCATAAAGTATATAGAATTCATGACCATGGCCATGAAATAAGATACATGGTGGACCCATGTCATATATAAGATCATAGCCTTGAGAAAATACAAAGTATATCTATGTCACAGTATACATTAGTGAGAAACTCAGCATGAAAGGAAGTGCCATATGGTCTTCAAAGTACTCATCAAGCAGTGGTACTATCTAGTACAACTGAAGAGGGAAACAATGAAAGAGGATTCCCCTATCCCAAGGTCTTCAATTGAAAATCCATGATTTTATGAATCTACATCACATGAATAAATGATTTGATGTCGAGCATGGTATAAACTATTTGATTATTGGTCATTGATGAATACCATTAACAGATGTGAGGTGGCCCACCAATAATGAAAATGGTACACAAGGTACATAATACAATATATCAAGTGTGGATAAGTGATTTGATGTAGAACACTTGTAGAATCGATCAATCAAGGGTTAATAAGGTAAACCCACTGTCAATCATAAGGAAATTTTCCACTGATGTTTGCAAGTCCCAAGGTACTATCAAGGTATCTAGACCTACTTCTTAGATAAGGATTTGGTGTTGATAGGAAGAGATTCATTTAAAGGAGGGAATTAAGGTATCCCTCATTAGTTGACATGAAACAAGTGTCAGGTCCCCAAAATACCACCTTTCTACACACCTTTCCCTTCACTTTTAACCATATTCCACTTTCTCGTAACCTTACATTAAGACCAATTTCATGATTACATATGGGTTTATACTTATTATTTTCCAAATCATTTGTTTTAGTAATTTGAGTGAATTTATGATTAAATATTATAAAAATAACATGGTTTCACTTATATATCAAAGTTGGACGAGTTATATGATGTTTGTAGGTGTATCTGAAGACTCCAACAAAGTCATATTTGACCACCAAGCCTCAAATTCGAATTTCCTCTTCAACCCGTTGAATATTTGATGGATATTTGGAGATTCACTCAAGTATCTTGGATGGAGAAGAATCATGGAAGATTGTTTAGAAATATTTGTGTAGATATATCACTTTCTAGGTGTGAGAACATGGTTTTAACCACATGAGACAATTGTGGATCTAGGAGAGATTTGTGGATCTGAATTCGTTATTAGTTATCTTATTTTTTTTGTATAAATAGGAGTGCCTCCTCCGTTCCAATAAGAGGAATCTTGGAGCATGTGTCCAACTTATGATGGAATAAAATAAATCTTCTTTTCACATAAATTTCCATTCTCTAGTTTTAGATGTAGAATGCTTTAATTTAGTGTATGATGTTCTGGAATAGTTTGTTACTTTGCTCTTAGGAGAATTGATCTCACTCCAAAATAGATCATGGTAGAATTTTATTTCATTGTATATTCTTTCTTTATTTTATGCAATCTCATTATCATAGACTAGTTATTGCTTATTAAGACAAGCTAACTAATAAGTTAAGAAGAGGACCATGAGTGCCATCTACTATCTTTTATAGAAAAGGCCCTAACTCTCTCACAACTTCTCACTAAGTGTTGCATAAAATAGCATCATAGTTACCCATTTTCCTAGATTAATTTTCCTTTATGCAAGTGTGATTAAAACCCTCTTTTCAAATCCTTTAATTTCATATGCTAAAAAAGTATTGTTGCAAGGAGCTTACATTCATTGTAGCATATTTCAACTTGCAACCTGATTTTCTACTAGTGGAGCAATGACAACCTAGGGTTGAAAGGTTAGTATTTGATTGATTTTTATTCAATTATAGTTAGTTGCATACTCTTGAATATATTGTGCTAGCATCATCACAATATTACGAGTATCTCTAGCTGATAATTTAATAAAAATCAATTTAAACAATTAAATTTCCTGACAATGAGAACCAATAATTTTTTGTGAATAAAAAAACCATTGAGTACATAATAACATAGGGAAGGATGACATGAATGATCAATAAAACTATAGAATGACTACTCAAGCTTAAAATTCCCTTAAAAATATGACACAATGGGGACTTGGGAAACAATTGATCACAGAAGGACCACTAATATAAATAAATAACACAAGAGGCATGAATCATTCTCCATACTAACAAGAAGAATAACTAATCAAAGGATTTAAAAATCAAAACCATGGTATGGATCCTAAGGAAATACTGAATCCCAACTGCAAGAAACTATCACAAATAGGTTCCATGTTCAAGATTGACAAGTATTAATAGCTACCACTCTAACTAAATTAATACATATCAAAATTACTTCACACCTTTTATTTTTATGTTTTTGTCTTTTTCATTCTTTTGAAGAATGAAAAATAAATAAAAAAGTGATAGAATATAGTGGAGAAAAAAAGTGGCTTAATGGTGTGCGAATACATTCCAAGTGCATGGAACAAATCTAAACAAATGAAAAAAAAGTGTTGGGAAAGTTGTGTCCACTCATGAATGTGTTTTCTCCAGGGATATTAGTAATATGTGTGTGTGTGTGTGTGTGTGTGTGTGTGTGTGTGAATGATGAAGGCTGACAAATGACTACAATGGTGATAAATTTAAGGAAGATAATAATGTTGTAGCACTAGGAACAAATATGTAAGCGATAATAAGCAAGTGCAACCATAAAGTGACAAAAGAAAAATGAGAGCCCCTTCAGGATATGGATAGAAAAGGATAATAGAGAAGCATGAGGTTCCAATATTAAGTCACATCGAAGCTAAATATTGGTTCCTAGACCTATGAATTCAAAATTAGGAGGGGCACCAAATGGAAAAACGAATACTAACTAGAGCGGCCCATGGAGGGTAGGAATTATTGAACAGGTTACTTCCCACAATAGATAAGAGAGGGAAATGTCATAACTTGACAGGATCTAACCTAAGGCATAATGTAAGCACATGTTTGAGCTAATAATACAAGATCATAATGAAAGTGAGAATCCTATCACTATATGCCCGACTAAAACATTTATCTTAAATTTCATCAATGATTGCCACATGAAAGTACCAAAAAGATTTCCCTAAGTCTTGTATAAATGATCAACAACATTAGTCCAAAGATTAATAAATCCAATATAAATCTCATGTAACAATGTCAAATACTAAAATAGAATTCGTAATGGTATTGGTTTCAACAAAGGTGAAAAACAATGGTCTAAGGTCCAAAAAGGGTAAAAAACATGTCAATATATGGGAAAACGAGCTCATTTTTACCATTTTACCTTGTTGAAACTCACCTCTGGTGAATTTTTTTTTCACCTCAAAAATTCCAATGTATATTGCATGAGATTCAACTCGTGGATTTTAATTTCATCTAGACCAATTAGGCCCTCAAATCATACTCTTCATTTCCATCATTTTCATTTTTATTTTACTTGAAAAATGAGGGGGTGTTGAACCCCATCCGGGACACAAGTGTGCGATTATGGGTTTGAGACTCAACAGTCACAACTAGAATTCCATGGATATGATTGTTCCATGGTAAAACCATAGGCATCCACATCTATCCCTAAGGAAATTCATGGCCCAACACTAAAATAAGAAAAATTGGAGGAATCGTCTTATAAAAAGTGATTCGTGGTTGATGCATGTTTTTTCTTGAATGTGTGCAAGAACAATCAACATGAGAAAGTGGAAGGAACAACAAAATGAGGTGGTCAATGTGCCACATTGCATGATGAAGGAACCCTTAATGCACTCAGAGATGGTGGGTTACTGAAATTCTTCTGTAGTCAAAATATGTGAAGCTAGAGAAATAGTTCTTTTGAGTGGGTCATGATATTATACACTTAGATTTTAAGGATATATACTTCCAGATAGGCTTATCCTGCTATAGTGAGATATTGGTTCTAAAATGAGGTGGCAAGGGTGGCGCTACTAGGGTTGTTGATGAGTACATAGTTGATCACTATCAACTAGGTTCAAGAAAGAGCAATGATCAATTGCAAATAAAGTATGTATAGTACTTACCCCCTCGATCCATACTATTCACTATCACTTGGGTATTTGGGTCCACACTGCCTCACTTAGCCTTTTATTCCCACATTCATTATGATCTTTAGTTCCTACTATACAAGAAGGTTGCACCACCACTACCATCTCCATTTAGGACCACCAACTCACCATGTTAGGATAATCATGTTAGGAAGTATATGTCCTCCACATTTAAGTTTATAATACCAATACCCATGTTGGCATAGGGACAGACTCGAGATTCAATACTCAAGAGCGCACCAACAAGCCCTAACTACTGGCCCTTTCGGCAACACCTGCAAGGCAGATGTAGTCTAACCCAAAGTAGCTATAGGGGGTTGCAGGACATAGGTGTCTACAACCAAAAGGAATGCAAAGTGGATTCAAAGAAACAACACACAACAACTTAGTATTCTTTATATTCCTACAACCTACTGCACAAGTTATATCTCAGATCTAGCACATCATCACAATAGCAGCATATCAAATGACAAAGAACACAACATCAATCACACATAACACGAGATATACATGGTTCACCCTCTCTCTAGGGATACATCCATAGAACTGTGCTTTATGATATATTAAGATGCAACATACGGTTATTATCTGTACTCTTAGCTAGCAGATCTTGTTTCTTCTCATCTTTGTCTCTCCCCTTCCTATGCACCCATCTGCAGGACTGATCTTCACACCCAACTGAAGATCTTGCAATACAGATCGCTCTCACAATACAATACTTCTCTCTCAATAGCAATCTCTTCTCATCACATAATCTCATCTAACCCATCCCAGGTACTCTTGACCTTTATTTATACATTACGATAACTCACCGACAGCCTTAGGCCGAGACCTAAGTGTCAAAAACCTAGCTACCAAAACCCTAGGTGTCTAAAACCCTAGGTCAACTTGACCCACATTTTCAAGACTTCCCTAGCCTGTCTTTCCTTCCTTCTCGCGCAGTTCTCCAAAGCATCCAATGGTGGATTTTTCCTCTTGATGATTTGTACATGATCTGTCTTCCTTTATTATCTATCATCCTTAGTCTAGTCATCCAATGGATTTCTTTCTCTTACTTCACTCCATCTTTTCTACTCTTCTTCTCACTTCGAACCAGTAGCAGTCACCGTGTCTTCCACGCAGTTCAAATTTCTTCCTTTTTGCCTTGATCTTCACTTACTTCCATACCCAAGGACCAACGGGCCTCCAAAACTCACCTATGACTTGGCTTGAGGCACTTCAAATCTGATCCTTTTGTTTTTCTTCGACTTCAGACTGTGTGGGGTAGCCTTTGCTTTATGCTTGATTCCTCCCTTCCTTCCTTGTGTAGATTTTATTTTCTGTGTCTAGTGCCTAGTTTCAACTGCACCTGCTACCTAGACCCTTTTCTTCACTCTTTTACTAGGATTTGCGAGGCAGCTGGTTGTCATAGTACAATTTCAACCGAATCCTGTTCACCAAGCCTTCCTTCCATTTTCCATTCAAAATTTTCAACTATGTAGCTCCTCCTTCTGTAACATAGGCGACCTCATATGGCCCAAGCCAATGCATTCTAAACTTTCCTAGATGCTTCATGAACTTGTTGTCATATACCAATACCAGATCACCTTTCTTAAATGCCTTCTTCTTGATGTGTCTATCATGGTATACCTTCTCTCTTTCCTTCTGTACTTGCTGATGAAATCCTGCAATGAATCTGTCTTCTTCTAGTTCGACCAACTGCGCAAGACTCTCTTGCATAGCCCCAGTATCATCCATATCTGTAAAGGATGAAATTCTCAAACTAGGAACCAAATATTCCATGGATACAACTGCTTCTAGACCATAAACCAACTTAAATGGGGTCTGCATGATCAGTTTCTTGCAAGTTGTTCTATAGGCCCATAATACTGTTGGTATGCTCAAATCCCAGTCATCCCCGTGCACACTACAAATATTCGTCAACGCTATCTCCAAGATCTTGTTGAATTCTTCAACTATTCCATTTTCTTGTGGGTGGTAAGGTGTGCTCTTCTGATGATGTGCTGCAAATTCCTCAGTCAAGGCTTCAATGGTCATATTGATGAAATGTCTTCCTTGATCTCTCATAAGAATCTTTGGGCATCCAAACCTCGTTATGATTGTTGGCATATTTTCATACAGAGGCATAGTATGCGTGTTTGTCATTGATGGCAAATATCACGACCAATAGCACACCGATGGGGAGATTTTTAGCATGTTTTTCAGATAGAGGCAGAGTATGCATGTTTGGCATTGATGGCAAATATCACAACCAACAGCACAACGATGATCGCATGGAAAGATCAGAAGCTGACTCCATTTCGAAGTTCCGGATACCGGGAGTTGGAAGTGTCGAAACATTTCATCACAGAAATGCCGAAATGCGAAACGCCGAAATACCATACCGTTGATCTGACTCCATTTTGGAGTTCCGGATACTAGGAGTTGGAGTGTCGAAACACTTCACCACAGGAATGCCAAAATGTCGAAATGTCGAAATGTGAAAAACACCTTTTGGTGTAAGTTACGGATACTAGGAGTTGGAGTGTCGAAACACTTCACCACAGAAGTTGTGAAATGCAAAATGCTGAAATCTTGAAACAAGCACATCAACAAAGAATACATTTTAGAGTACTGGGAGTTGGAGGTGTCAAGAACACTCACGACAAGAATGTCGAAATCATAAAATGCAAAACCACGACTTAATCTGAGTCATCGATCAAAGGGAGATCGTGGACCATTGATCTGACTCCATTTCGGAGTTTCGGATACTGGGAGTTGGAGGAGTCAAGAGTCGAGACTCTTCATCATAGGTGAGAAATGAGAAACGCCAAAATCACGAAATAGGCACATCAACAAAGAATCCATTTCGGAGTACCGAGAGTTGGAGGTGTCAAGGAAACTCATGACAAGAATGATGAAATCACGAAATGAGAAACCACTCCATTTCAGAGTTTCGGATACCGGGAGTTGGAGGAGTCAAGAGTCGAGACTCTTCACCATAGGAGTCCTGAAGTTGCAAAATGTGAAATGTCCATCATTTCAGGGTTTGTGACTTGGAGTGTTGAGATACTTCTCCACAGAAATGCCAAAATGTGAAATCGCGAAAGCACTTTATTTAGAAACGTGAGTCACAAAAGCACCTTATGAACAGGCATGTGATCATCGCCTGAGGCCACATGTGAAAGGAAAGGTGAAATGTGCCAAAGGCACAAGGCTCAATAGGTTCACAGTGTAACTGCTAGATATGACTCATGGTTTCTGCCAAAGGACTTGGAGAGGCCTCAGTGTTGTAAATGTCTCCGGCTTTAATCCCACTGGCCGGGCAAAACGTTACTGTGCAGAACAACATCATTCTCATACTTAATTAATAACATGCATTTAAATCTAATTAAACACATTTAACTCAGAGTAAGCACAAGATTACTGCTAACATGAATAATCCCCGGAATTAACAATAATTCATATGCACAATAGAATACATGATACATATAAGCATCACAAGCATGCAAAAAATAATATTAAGCATAAGTTACTTATCTTTGAAATCATGGTAAGTCCACCAACCACATGCAAGCCTTCCATGAACCTCCCAGCCTTATACCACGCTTCTCATCACTCTCAGTAGTGGGTCACCCCCGATCTGGGACTAATCTCCACCCAAGGCAAGGAATCCTAGTCTAGGCTGAGGTTACAGGACAAACTGCACAAGATAACTAGAAGGATTCTTCCCAGGATGATTTCTTACACCCACTACTAATAGACTCTCATTCCCCACATGCTTGTTCCACCTGGGAGTATACACCTTAAAATCACAGTCCATCAGTGCTTCACCTCCCTCTTTGGGCCACAGCAACAGGCCAGATCATGAATTCTCAGAGCTCTGAAGCTGGTGTTGGACTCTCTCTGGGAGAAAACCACTTCCCAATAGACTCTCTCACCTAGAGGGAGTTTCTCACAGGCCTGACAACCTGTTTCTTCTACCACGGGCCTGACAACCCACTTCTTTAGCACACCCTTCACAACAGAAAACGAGCATCCACGAGGCTCCACACGAACATACAATGGTTTTCAAGTCACATGCAGTCAAGCACTACATGACCACAACAGTCCACTAGAAGCATAGACATGGGCTTCCCAAAACTAGTGATAGACAGATGCTACAGCATAACAAGGCTTAGTAATTATGGGACATTCATTTTTCCCTAACCAACAATACAGGACAGACTCATGGCTCATGTTTCGGGGATGTGTGAGGGTGTACATAGATCCCATGTAGAGACTTAACAGTTCAGGTAAGGATTCTCTAGAACAAACACCGAAACAGAGGTCGATCCTCGACACTCGTGAGTTCAGACAGAGGATGGAGAATGGGAGGTCGAACACAGACTCGAGGGTTTTGACAGAGGGTGTACCGAATCCTCCAAAAATCAACACAGGCCTTTTTGGTTTTCCCCGAGTTTCGTGAGGGTATTCTTGTAGAGGTCATATGGGATTTCCGGTTTAGACAGTCCACGGTAGAATGGAGAAGGAACCCCCATCATGGATCAACTCAACATTTTTAACTACATATGCTTGGGTTGACACTTGTCACCCATGAAGCTCATTCCTTCCCATTTGGAAGTCACTCGTCCTTCCAAGAACTTAGGATAAAACATCACATTTACATGGTTTTTGGAATAATATTAAAATATTATTCCCAAGGACTTAAGCCCCTAGGCTCAACACTTAGCCTTTCTTTCCAACCTTCCAGCCCCCCAATCCATTACCCACTCTGTGGAAGCTTAGTCCCCCATCACTCATTCATCATGGTCGATCTACACGCAATGGTGTTTATATTTTTATTAATGTTCTGCATGATTATATATACAAAAGCAGGCTCCCTTCCTTAACACTTAGGCTCTCCAGCCTAATAACACATAAGCCCACCAACTTATAAAAACTTGGCTCACCAACCTATAAAACATAATTATAATTCATAACACAAGATTTATACTTCATAGACATGATTCACAACAGGGCTCGGCCTTGGGGACATTACAATCCCCTCCCCCTATTTTTGCACTGTCCTCAATGCAACTTTACACTGCATCTGCAAGCTTTTCAAAATTTTCAAAAAGATGTGGGTACTCTACCCGCATAACATTTTCATGCTCCCATCTCGTGTCCTCAGGACTGTACCAGGTCCACTAGACCTTTACAAGCCCTATAGCTCGATTCCAGAGCTGTTTGTTTTTTCTACCCAATATGCGCATAGGATGCACTTGCAGGACACCTTCTTGTTCCACCCGAATCACATTCCAATCGATAACATGATTAGCATTTGGTATATATTTCTTAAGCAATGAAACATGAAATACATTATGTACAGTCATAGATGCAGGTAATGCAAGCATATATGCAACTAGCCCAATCCTTTCCAAGATTTCAAATGGCCCACAAAGTCTGGCTGCCAACTTGGCGCAACTTCCCAGCTTCAGCGAACTCCTATTAGCTTTCACTTTCAGGAAAACATGATCACCCACTTTGAACTCTCTGTGGGTTTTGTTCTTATCAGCATAACTTTTCTACCTGTCCTGGGTAGCTTTCAAATTCTTCTTAATTTTTACCATTTGGTCCTCCATCTCCTTGAGCAACTCTGGCCCAACTACTGCTCTATCAGCTGGATTATCCCAGCTCACTGGAGTATTGCACATTCTTCCATAAAGTGCTTCAAATGGGCTCATCTTCAACGATGCATGATACCCATTATTGTAGGCAAATTCTACCAAGTGCAGGTAGTCTTCCCATCTTGATGGTTTGTCCATCACATACATTCTCAGTATGTCTTGTATTACTATGTTCACCCTCTTTATATGTCCATCAGACTCAGGATGATAAGCTGTACTAAAGTTTAGATTTGTTCTGAATCCTTTGAACAATCCTTTCCAGAAATTCGAGGTGAATTTCGGGTCTCTGTCAGACACAATCATTTTAGGAATTCCATGCAATCATGCCACTTCCTTCATGAAAATATCAGCAACATCTGCTGCCTTGTGAGTAGTTTTCAGTGGAATAAAATGGGCAGCTTTTGTAAGCTTTTCCACCACTACCATGATTGAATCATGAAACTTGGTTGTTCTGGGCAATCCCGTAGTAAAATCCATTTTCACCACTTCTCACTTCCACTTAGGAATGGGTAAAGGTTGCAACAACCCTGGTGGGTGCCTATGCTCAGCTTTAACTTTCTGGCACTCCATACATCTTGCGATGTATTCAGTGATCTCTCTCTTCATACCCGGCCAAAAGTAATGGCTCTTGACTACTGCTACTGTTTTCTGATATCCAGGGTGCCCTGCATAAGGCACATTATGCATCTCCTGCAAAATCATCTGTTTCAAGAACTAGACATTGGGTACAAAAATTATGTTCTTGTACAACAATATTCCATCTGTTTCCAATTTATAAATTTCCATCTTCTGTGGCATCTTACCCTGTTGTAGCTTGGCTACAAATTCTCTGTACTACAGATCTACATTTGCAGCCTCCAGAATTCTACTTTTAATATTAGTTCAATATATGCTAATGGATGTAGCATGTAATTCATGCACCCTCCTGTTGAGTGCATCAACCACTTTATTCTCCTTTCCTTTGATATGCTTGATCTCAAAGTCGTATTCACACAGAAATTCTAGCCACCTACTTTGTCTAGCATTTAAGGTTGGTTGATCAAACAAATATTTCAGACCATTGTGGTATGTTCTTAATTCAAATCTCCTTCCCATGAGGTAATGTATCCATTTCCTCAGAGCGTGAACAATTGCTGCCAACTCCAAATCATGAGTGGCATAATTCTTTTCGTGCTCTTTCAGCTTCCTGGACTCATAACAGATTACAAATCCATTCTGACTGAGAACTTCTCCCAACCCTTCTTTATATGCATCTGCACACACCACAAAATCCACATTTGGATCTGCAATCCTCAAGATTGGAGTGTTGGTTAACAGCTGCTTCAATTGCTAGAAACTTTTCTCACACTCTTCAGTCCACTGAAAATTTTTCTCCTTCCTTTGCAAGGAAGTGATAGGGTGAGCTATCTTTGAGAACCCTGCGATAAACCTTCTATAATAGCCTGCTAGACCCATAAAGGATCTAACTTCTGCCACATTCGTTGGTGCTGACCATTTTCTAATGGCCTCAACCTTCTCAGGACTCATGGTGATCCCTTCTTTTGAAATAATGTGCCCCAAGTAATGGATCTTCCTTTGATAAAATGAGCATTTTCTCAACTTGGCATACAACTGGTGTTCTCTCAACACTTGCAGCACCATCCTTAGGTGTTGTTCATTCTCTTTCTCTGACTTGGAATACACCAAAATGTCATTCAGGAAGACTATGACAAACTTGTCTAGATAGTCCCTGAATACACCATTCATCAAGCACATAAAAACAACAGGTGCGTTCGACAGCCCAAACGGTACCACTGTGAACTCGTAATGACCATACCTTGTTCTAAAGGAATTCTTGTTGATTTATTCATCCTTTATTCTTACCTGGTGATATCTCGACCTGAGATCTATCTTCGAAAATATTTCCGCACCTTTCAACTGATCGAAAAGATCGTCGATCCTTAGCAGAGGATACTTGTTCTTGACAAATACTTTTTTCAATTGTCTGAAATCAATGCATAGCCTCAATGTCCCATCCTTCTTCTTCACAAATAGGACTGGGGAACCCCAAGGTGACACGCTTGGGAGAATGTACCCCTTCTTTAGAATCTCTTCAAGCTGCAATTGCAACTCTTTCAACTCTGGCATACTCATTCTATAAGGAGCTTTCGACACTGGAGCTACTCCAGGCATCAAATTTATAGAGAAGTCAATATCTCTCTTCAGAGGTAGTTTGGGTACCTCCTGAAATACATCTTCAAACTCTGTTAGTACTGCATGGTCTCCAATATTTGATATTTCATCTCTAGATGCTTCCTCCACACAGGCTGCAAACAATTGACAGCCTTTTCTGTAGCACTTCTTCAGCTACATTGTTGAGATTTATCTAACAATAACAACTCTAGGAATTCCTTGGAATTTTTTCTGATTCCCCTCCTCATCCAAGCATGTAAATTCCTTGTTATGACAGTCCAGGAGGGCATGGTGTTGGTCCAATCAGTCCATCCAAATTAAACAGTCATAAGAGCCTAAAGGTAGAATATTCAAATCAACTTTCGTGCTCAGTCCATTCATGTCTACAGAACATGACTTGACTAACTCCGTGACTTTCCTCTTGGTTCCTGTAGCTAGCTGCACTACCCAAGACTTTTCATGTTTTCTTCTTATCAAATGCAAACTTTCTACCACTCTAGGGTCTATAAAACTATGGCTAGCCCCCGAATCAACTAAAATAGTAAATGGTTGGTTTTTTATCATACCTTCTACTTCAATCATGTGTGACTGAAATTCAACTTTCTTGTTGTCTAGGGCCACATAGATCCTTGGAATTCTACTGCCCATGTCCTCCACTAGTTCAACTTGTTGAACATTATGGACAACTCTTGATTTGCCATTTTTATGAGGACAATCTCTATACTTGTGGTTCTCTTTACAACCCCAACACTGAATGGGCATTTGTCTCAGCCTTTGTTCTCCCACTTCAGCCATTCTCGGCTCTCTAAATGATGGATGTCCTTGAGGACTATTTCTAAAAAAGGGAGGTTTGTTTCCCTTCTGCCTCTTTTCTTTCTTAAACTTCTTCTGGTCAACCCAAGCCTTCCGAAAGGTAGGATTTTCTCTTTGTTGTTCATATAATCATTTCTCTCTTCTTATTGTTTCTTCCATAGTCTTAGGATCATCATACTGAATCTTGTCACCAATGGGAGGTGGAAGTCCACTTAAATACCTCTGGATCTTGATAGCCTCATCTTTGATGAATGGAACATACTTCAGTAATTCCAAAAACCTTTGTTCGTATTCATCAATGGTCATGTTGCCCAGCTTGAGTTCGAAGAACTCCTTCATCTTTCTGTCATAATATATTTTAGTTAAGTATTTCTTCTCGAAATACCTCTTGAATTCTTTCCATGTGATATCTTTCTCTCTAACGTGTTGCACCTGCACAAGCTGATCCCACCACACGGATGCTTTTCCTTTTAGTTGATACATCACAATTCTTCCTTTTGCATGAGAGGAATAATTTTGCAGTTGGAAATATTTCCTCATGCCAAGTAACCATGTTTCGACATCTTCCTCCTTCTTATGTTCTCCATCAAACGTAGGAGGCTTAATCTTATTCATCTCCCCTTTCAATTCATCCACTCTAGATATTCGGTGCTTTCTGGTAGGAGATGGGCTTGAAATACTGTGTGCTTCCCTATTGGAATGCTTTGGGGAGTGACGATGATGTCTGTTGACACTCCTTGATCTTCTTTTCCTCTCAGGGGTCCTACGACTCTCTGTCTTGCTTGACTCACTCTCCTTTTCCAATTTCTTTTCTATTCTTTCCAGACTCTTCAACATCCTTAAGTTGAATTGACCTTGCCTATCCCTGACTTTCATGAGATTTCGTCTATCATCTCGACGATCCTGGGCATCTTTCTGCAATCTTTCAATGATTTTCATCATATGTCCTTCCTTATCCAATTCTCTTCCATGCCCATTGGAGTTTGATCCTTTGACTCCCAAGTTGACATCTCTTTCTTCTCTTTCGTTCTCTGAATTGGAGGCAATCAACACCTCTTCCATTTCTATACTTGGTGTCAATTTTTGGTTGTCCTGACACTCATTGAACTCTGCACACACAAAATGTAGTCAACCGAAGTTTTTCAGGCCTTAAACCCTTAATAAAACTACAACATTCATAAACCAACGTGAATAAGAAAACGTTTCGATTCCATGAATTTTCTGAGCTCTGTTTGGCTTTGCAATTTCCGATGATAGCCCCCATTTTCTTAGTCCCCAACCCATGCATTCACAAGCTATGATCAAATGCTAAACTACTAGGTGCTACAAGGCTCTCCAAATGAAACTTTGGGTTTCAGGATTTCAGGGCTTTGGGGTTTCGGGTTTCAGGGTTTTGGTCCCGGAGGTTCTCACACTCGCTTCCCTCTCCAACTCTCGACTTCTGAAATCCCGATTTACTTTACCCTCCGGGCCCACAAAGCACAGTTGTCGTCCACAACCATGGTGGAACGTGGCATTTTCAGGAGGTTCCACATCACCTTCAATGACATCATCAGGTCCCACCATGCTCACTTTTCTTTTTGACCCACTAACATGTGGTACACACCCATGTGTCCACGTCCATTCCAAGTGAAATCCAACCGTTAGACCTCTCTCAGATCTATGGCATATATCCTTTCGGCATTTTGGGGTTTTGAGATTTTAGGGTTCTGTGCCTAAGCTCACTATGTTTTTCCCCGATAGCCAAAATCGTGTAATCGCGACTTACCTTCTACTTGATCTAATGGTCAAGCTTTATACTTCCAATCTATGATGTAGATCATTTTGGAACTTTTGGGGTTTTGGATTTTCGGTAACCGGGAGTTCACGATGCAGTGACTCCAAATCTCTTGTCACTTCAATCCTCGAATTCTGATACATGAGTTCTTGTACGAGATCCAACGATCCTCGATGATTCGGATCTAATGGTTCAGATCTTTTCGGAGTTTTGTGAACCGGGAGTTCAAAATGCAGCGACTCCAAATCTTCGATTGTGATCCAATCATGAATTCATGTTTCATGCATTCTCACGAACTCACCCTTAGACCATTTCAAGTCATGAGTCAAGGAAATGTTGATCGCTCTCCATGCGTCCTTTTCGATGGACGATTCTGACGAATTCAGAATTTCGCGTATCGTGATTTCCACACTTCTGTGCAACTCCAAAGGGTTTTAAACCTTGTGCACATTCTCCAGATTTAATGGTCATGAGGTTTCTCCTTTCCTCTCGAATAGATTCTATGGATCCGACACTTCTGGTGTGGATTTATCTCTCTCCCTATGGCCATATACCACACTGGCTGTAGTTTTATAATACCTCTACACCTCCTGAGCTTTGTAACATGGTCAAGTAGCCTGTTGACACTCAGAAACATTCTGAGGTCTGAAATTAGTCCTCCAGACACAATTTCCTTCTCAAAACCTCAGTCCAAAGACCATTTATCCGACCCATCTAGGCTCAGCGTTGAAACTAGGCTCTGATACCATATTGTAAATCTCCCCGGCCTTAATCCCACTAGCCGGGAAAAACGCTACTGTGCGGAACAACATCATTCTAATAATTAATTAATAACATGCATTTAAATCAAATTAAACACATTTAACTCAGATTAAGCACAATATTACTGCTAACATGAATAATCCCTGGCATTAACAATAATTCATATGCACAACAGAATACATGATACATATAAGCATCACAGGCATGTAAAACATAATATTAAGCATAAGTTGATACTTATCTTTGAAAC
>JZKD02S2050052.1:806964-823585 GCA_000966675.3 Picea glauca | reverse complement strand
AAACCACTTTGACTACTTTGACATTTTGGGGCTTCTAGATGACATATGAGGGTCCTCCAACTTTGTAAGGCCATAACTCTCAAACCGTGAGGAGTTATGTGACGTTCTACATACCTCCAGAAATGGCATGACATGTACTATCCATATAGAATAGTATTATCTAAAAATATATCATAAATCATATCGTTACCCATCAAACAAACTTGGGTCCATTACCCAAACCCGGGGTCTCCAACTTCTCATGGCCATAACTCTCTAACCGTGAGGAATTATGTGACATTCCACATACCATTGGAAATGAAATGAAAAGAAATATCCATATAGGATATTTTCCCTGACAAAATCACTTTCCTTCATCTCATTATTCCATAATTAAGCATGGGTTCTCTTACTCCACAAACTGTCTTCCCATGAGGGCTTTCACCATAAGGGGACCACTTTGGAGTTCATCCATATTTACTTCTTATCAAACATGAAAAAAAAATAATGAGTCATATTTACATCAAACAATATTGGGTCCATTACCCAATCCTTTATGCTACAGGGATTTCTTCAAGGGTTGACATCAATGAAAACCAACCTTAATCAACAGTAACAACCGTTCAACTGACATACGAATAATTGAGAATCCAGGTGCACCTCTATAGAGAAAATACCATGTGAGATAACATCGCACAATAATTCTATGGCGGCGTTGTATTCAACCACATTGTTCGTGGATGGCCCTAGGCATACGCCACATTAAGACACCAGTAGACCCTCAGGCGAGTAAATCAACCAAGCGACGGAAGCTAAGTTCCGTGTATGATGACCGGCTCTGTCTTTGAATCATATGTAGACCAAAGACTCTGTCGACAGATGCCAACAAAAGGGAAAAATCGATAAGCAAGCCAAAGACAAAAAAGGGGAAAAGGTGTATATGCACTAAATTTACATTAGTATACAAAGGTTTCGGCCCAAGCCCAAGGCTCAAGTGTAATACCTTTTTAAGTAGAGCCCATTTCTGGGCTCAGCCAATTTACTCCCTTCATAATCTTCCAACTCATAGGCTCATTTTTCTAGAACACGTCGCACAATATAAGGACTATGCCACATGGGTTTAAAATTGCCTGCCCCTAGCGGTTCTTTGTCTTGGTCATACAAGAGTACCAAGTCACCCTCAGCATACAACCGGGGACAGACAAACTTATCATACTGAACCTTGACACATTCTTGTTTTCCTCGATAGCCATAAAGGCACCCGACGCTACTCGTCAAGACTCCTTAGGGGTACAAGGCGTCGCTCTAAATACAAAGTGTCAAGTAGGAGCTCAAATGCCAATTTGAGAGAAGGGATTTCACATTCAACGGGAAGTATCAACTCCACAGTGTGTACTAACTAAAAAGGAGAAAAACCAGTGGCAGTCTTAACCGAGGTTTGGTATACCCAAAGTATGGGATTTAACATGATGTGCCTGTTGGAATTGCTCTGACTGACATTTTTTTGCAAGATGATCTTGAGAGACTTATTGATGGCCTCTACTTGCCCATTTTCCTGGGGGTAATAAGGAGACGAGTGATCATGTTTAAACCCTAGCTTAGACGCTAGTTCTATCATCATTTCATTTTGAAAATGACTTCCATGATCAGTGACAATCTCACTCGGGATACCAAACCAAGTGATAATTTGGTTGAATATGAAAAAAGTTGTAGTCTTCCCATCGGATTTCATGGTAGGCATGGATTCGGCCCACTTGGTGAAGTAGTTGACAACCACGATAATGCTTTGATGCCCCCCAACCGAAGTTGGGTTGCAATCAAAAAAATCTACTCCCCACTTGGTGAAGGGACTGATGGTAATGACTGGGTGAAGAGGGGTTGGGTGTGAGCACAATTTTTGAGTGAACGCCTGGCAGGGGTGACACTTCTTAACTGCTTCAATATAGTCTTTAAATATGGTGGGCCAGAAGAAGTCAGCTCGCAAGATTTTTGGGTTATCGCAAGCCTAGATAAATGACCACTACAAGCCCCTTTGTGGCAATCATTAAGGACTAACTCGACTTCCTTGTGAGTTAAGAAATTACGTAAGATACTATATATTCCTCGACGATACAAATTATCGCCGACGATTGTATACCTTTTGTCTTGGTATCTAACATGTCGTCGATCATCTCGCGAGAGATGTTGAGCGAACTTCAAGGTTTGAAGATATAAAACAATATCTCCATACTAGGGGTTAGGCGATGAGACGAGGAAAATGTGTTCATCTACGAACGAATCGACATGAATAACATCTTCATCTAATCGTGGGAAATCGGATATTAACTCTGCAAAAACTAGTGATTTCTTGGACTTGGCCGAAGCAAATTCGAGATCAAATTCTTGTAAGATGACAATCCATTTATTATATTTTCCACCTATGATACGTCTAGTGAGGACGTATTGAAATGGATTAACATCAGCAACCACAGTATTTTTGCAAATCAATATATAGTGTCGTAAACGTTGGACTGCGTGGACGGTATCCAAAGCTAGCTTTTCAACGTGTGAGTAATTAAGTTCAAGACCAACTAAATTTCGACTGAGATAGTAGATTATGTGCTCACAAAGCTCATCATCCTCCTAAAATAGAACCATACCAATGGTCTCTTTAGACATGGAAGTATACAACAAGTAATCTCTACTGTAATCAAGAGATTTCAGCAGAGGGGCCGATACCAAGGTTTTTTTTAAAGCATCAAAAGACTGTTCAGCTCGCTCATCCCAGATAAATAGGGTGTCTTTCTTCAATAGGTGCATGAAACCCTTAGTGATATTGGCATAATTCACAATAAACCGACGCAAAAAGTTAGCTTTCCCCTATAAACCTTGAAGCTATCTAATCGTGTGCGGGGGAGGCAATTAAAGAATTGCCTCAACCTTAAGTTGATCTACCATGATCCCTGTCTCGGAGAATAAGAATCCTAAGAGATGGCCAGATATAACACAAAAGATGCATTTATGAGGATTGAGTTAGATTCTATAGTAGCGACATCTTTCAAAAACTAGTCGAAGGTGCATAGCATGATCCACTCTCTTGTGAGAGTGAGTAGAAACATCATCAAGGTAAGCTTCGATTATGTGTTTAAGATCATGAAAAGAGAAAGTCATGGCTCGTTGGAAGGTTTCTCCGGTGTTTTTCAGGCCGAAAGGCATTCTCCGGTATGAAAACGTGCCACAAGGATATATGAATGTCGTCTTATTTTGGTCTTTGGGTTTGATTTGGATTTGGTTATAGCCTAAAAATCCATCCATAAAAGAAAATATTTCTCTTCCCACACACTCTTCAAGAATCTGATCAATGAAAGGCGTGGGGAAGTTATATTTAGGATAGGCCTTGTTCAGGTTGCGAAAGTCCATACACACGTGGATGGTTCCTTACTTTTTATTCACGAGAATGGGGTTGGATACCCATTCGGTAAAGGGAACCAAGTAGATAAAGTCGACATTAAGTAGCTTATCTACCTCTACCTTAACAGCGGGGGCCTTCCTAGGATTAACAGCTCTAAGACGTTGTTGAGCGGGCTTAGCATCCGGGTAATTCCTAATCTCATGTTCGAGAATATGGGGGTCGATCCCTGGCATCTCTTCATATGATCAAGTGACTACGTCTCAAAATTATTTGAAGAGGTTGGTGTAGATCAGAATCTCTGTTGGTGAACAATCTGCACCTATATTTACATTTTTGATCTTTCCAGGGGTACGAGAGATATCGATCTGGACAATAGGAGAAATACTTTCCATATTCCCTTCGACATAAATGCCATGTGTATCAAGTGGAACTACGGCATGACCGACTATCTCACTCAGGGTAGATCTAAAATCATCTTGCTCAATTCTTTCAAGACTTGGGAGAAAATAAGATCGATGATGCATATTGTCCCAAGGTCTCTCGAAAACATTCATGGATTCAAGGGTGGATTCCTCCGAAGGCAAAGTCTCATCCAAGAAATCATGTCAACAAGATAAGAAAGTGGTTGACATGGGCCTAAGAACTAGATCCTCCTTGATCGTCTGCTAGGGAACAGGATCAGGATCAGTACAAGAGTCAAGGATAGCTTGATATGCAATCTCTGCTGCCGACAATGTCATAGCCATGCTAGCATGCGACCGACCTTCAATCGATGAAGCCGAAGAAGGTAGGGTCCAAGCGTCACTAAGATAAGAAGTGTGGAAAGGGATGGAATTCTCTATTGAAGCGGGCATACTGGACATGGCGTAAATGTGGTGAGTCAGTGCCGAGAATTTGAAAGTACCCGTGAGGGAAGAATACATTCTGACACCGATATTCTTAGTTTCCAACTAAGAATTGTTGACCATAGGGATCGACGGTCCAACAGATGCGTTCGGGCTAGAGTACACAAAGGATAATTGGTCGATCATCACAATCTCCCCCTGATGAGGAAAACAAAGCGTGTGGAAAATGGATGATACGACGATGACCATAGCATAAGTCCAATTGCGACCTAGTAATAGGTTATAATCGAGAGGTGCATCAACTACCTCTACTTCCACCTCTACCCTCTTCCCACCTAACTGGACTAGAAAGTCGGGGAGAATACCATGAGGGTGGAAGGAATGACCATCGAATGCAGTCAACATACGATGAATTTGAAAGGGTTGGAGAACCAATAACGTTCCAATAGACTAAGGACATCATGCAAGTGGCAGAACCTTCATCAAAGACCACTCATTTGATGGTATATTTAGAATACTCCACATGGATTTGGAAAGCCACGTGGTAGGGTAAGAAAGGCTTCACGTCCGTTACATCAAACTTGATGATATTCAAGCCACTAGGTTCTAGATATCCTAAGTCAGAGAGTAAGGCATTCCTCTGTGATGGACATGTCTGGAGTACCTCCAAAGAAGACATCGCGCAAGGTGTTTGGACCAGATCCTCAACAATAGAGTAGTTTTGGGCGTCTCTATCATTAGGGTTATGGGTAGAGTGCTTGGATACTCCTTTCGGAATATGAGGCGGTGGCTCTGGTTTCTCAATCTGTAAATTCATCTCTAGGGGTGGAGGAGGAGTTTCTAGGCTGGTAATAGCTTTTAAAGAGATGTAATCTCGAGAGAGAGTGACTATATCAATTTTTGCGTCAACCATATTGATACAAACATGGTCTCCATCTTGCATTGGTGGGTTTTGACTCCCACCAGGCGCATTTCTAGCATTCTAAGAAATCAAGGCTATGTGTTGGTTGTGAGGAAAAGGATTCGTTAGCACAGCGGGCGAAAGATTTAAAAGCCTTGCAGCCTCCACAAGTTTGGGGCATAAGTGTGTAAGGTGATCATCAGTACAAAGTTTATAAGGAAACTTAACCTTACGCTTTTCTTTCTTTCCCTATCCAACATTATCATTATGTTTTCCATTATTATTCTTGTCCTTGGGTTTATTCTTCCCACCTCTACAATTATTTCGACCTTTTCATTTATTCCCATCTGGTTGGTGGTCACCATTTGGGTTTTTCAATGACTACATGGAATGTACATCCGCCGAGCCGATTGGGTGGGTTTGGAGGATCCAGATGAAGCTGGTCCTCCGACAGACTTTGTTGTCGAGTCTGTGGAATTTACATTGGTAGACCCCACAATGTCATCGGCATGGGGCCCAAGACTCTGTCTAGGATCATTAGCCGGCCGCGGTGTGTCGGGAAGAAGGTGGTATAACATCCTAGACTGAGCATAGATCAAATCGAATTGTTGGGCTCTAAAAATGGCCTCTTCCCTACTGAAGACCCTAGAAGTAGCAACGTCCTTTGAAATAGGAGCGTGCAAAGACTTTAAAAACCATTCTAAAAGAAAGTTTGAGGGTATGGGAGTCTTAACTAACCTCTTCGCCTATGCCATTCCTAGATATGGTCTGAAATATGAGTGTCGGTACCTTGTCATAAAGTTGACAAAATTTCAAGGCCAGCATTGTAATGAATTTGTAGTTGAAAATGGTTAAGAAAGGCTAACACTAACTGTTGAAAAGACCCATATGTCCCCCTAGGTAGCTCAATATACCATTGTGATGCAATCTCAATAAGAGTGCGCTAAAACAATCGTAATATAATAGAATCGTGATTCAAAGAATTCGATGAGAAACAGAGGTGAAAAGTAGTGACGTAATAACTAGAGTCCTCGCCATTCTTACCCTCAAACTTTGGAATGTCTGACGGAATCTTGGTGGGGACAGGGGGCCATGTGGGATCATGACTCACTAGGTCGTTCATTAGTTTAGACAAATCTAGCAGATTAAGCGTTGCTAGAAAGGGAATACGAGGTTGCGACACCTGACGCCATCCTCCCACAAAAGACTGAGTATTAGGAGTTGCATTCCATCCAGGATTCTGGTAAGGACTAGAACCTTGTCCGAAATTAAAAGACCCTCCTCTGGGTGGATTCATGAAATATGGATTGGGCATCATTCCAGTAGGAATGTTCTGATAAGGGTTATGAAAATTGCCCCCAGTTGGATTATCTCCAAACTGAGGGTTGTTAAAACTTCTCCCAACTGGATTAGATCCAGGTTGGGGGGTGCCCAAGACATACGACTGACCTCCTCCAAATGAGAATCCAGAGGATTGAAGTGGATTTGTTATTCCAAAAGTATTGGTCGAATTCGGCACCGAGGGGATAGGGATGTAGGGTGGAACTTGTCCGCCAGCTTGGTTTTTCCATCCAGTCGTAGAAGGATTAGACCTAGGGTTAAGGAAGGGGACACTTCCTACATTAGGATTCTTTTGGGGAACATGAGAGCTACCAAACGAAAAAGGAGTGTAAGAAGGTGTAGTGCCCCCAAGTCCAAGGCTAGCATTATGGCCAACAGTTGGGGTGGCATACCATAAGAAAATGGACTAGTAGCCATGGGGATGGTCTGAACATTGTAACTTGGTGAGTGGCTAAAACCCCCAAAAGAGTTAGAGGTAAGATATGAAGCATTGACTACAGGCCAAGCCATAGTACCGTTGTAGGCCTCCGGCACTACAACTGTAGTAGTTGCAGGGGTCGAAGGAGTGCAATTAACTATAGTGGGATTGGGATTTGATGAACTCCCAATGTTCTGAAGACTAGAATCAGTACTCATCCTTGTGGGATCACAAGTCTGAAAATTGGATGTCTGTGTACCACTCTTAATAACACTACGCCTTTTAGAAGGAAATAGCTCGAAAATCGATGGTACCTGTAAGAACCGATGGGAACTGCAAGGAAGCTAGTTTGAATCCACGACGACTTATGACTCTCAACAAATAAAAAGATATCCTAATGCCAACTAGTAATCAAAGAGCATCCCGAAAAGTCAAACGACCAATATGCATGCAAACGGGCTAAAGTGGCTGAGTGGCCTCCCTCGCTAAAGAAGGTATGCCTCATCCAAGAGGGACCTAAGACTCCTTGCTAAAGTTTGGAGGTAACATAATCATTTATAAGGGCCCTTGTAGGCTTAACAACCAGTCGGTCAGATCCCCCAGGAGAGGTAATCTTCCATAAAGGTTTTGTGTTGTCTGACCCCTATCTGACTCAGGATACAAGCAGAATAACCCCTGCAAGTAACCTATGAGAAACCTAAGTCAAGCAACTAATCAACCATTGTATAACTGATGCACAGGAAAATAGTCATAAGTCTGGATTACCATATGGGCAGGGTAGCAAAGCCCAAAACCTTGAAATTACTGCCTCTCACAGAGGTATGGATACTAGAAATATCCCCAAATAGGAAGAAATCCACAGAAATATCTCTGATGCTAGGTGAGTATCCAGGGGTTATCCCTTCAACAAACTTTGCGTGACCTCGTTCTTAACTCTAGTGTGAGCAGAGCCTCCTGATATTACCAATTATACAATGGATTTCTCAACTCCCTGTATCAGACACATATGTTGATTTAATTGCCTTGGAGAAGTTTACTCACAAAATCCTATTCCAAGGCACTAAATCCTAGGCCAGTTTGTGCACCCTAAACAATAAAATTGTTACTAATCAATTTTAGTTTAAAGCGTAAATTTTATTGGCCATGATTACTCAAAAAGGTATGGAAATGAAACTCATGGTGTTATGACTCTGCATAAAAATAAAAATAGATATAATGCAAAGCCTAACTTTAACTTTTCAATGAATGATATGCTAAATAAAAACAGTGCAATCTTCAATTTTAACTCTGCAACTCAAAAGTAAAATGTGATATTTCTCTAAATGTGCTAAGCTAATGATAAAGGTTCCAAGACAAAAATACCAACCAATGCAAAATACCTATTTTTTTTTCAATGGATTAAAAAGAAAATGCATGGACTCTTAAGAGACTTGATATATAACTTCTACTATGTATAAAAGAAATCACTCGAGCAGAATACCAAGCAGCTAAGAAGACAACCGAACTACCAAGGACAAATCAAAAACGAAAAACAAAGAGAAAGACGTCACCCAAAAATTCAACTCCAAACATGTTTCCTATCATCCCATATAATCTCAACAGGCACCACAGTGACCTAAGAAGGCTCAGTGATCCTCAAAACCTACCCAACAGTCACTAAACCAAGAAAGCAAGCAAGGGGAAGTGGTATACACGACTGTTCAAGAGAAAAAGGGTGTATATACGCCACTTGCAGTGGGACAACAAGCATGTATACGCAGTTGTCAGGGAAAAAAGGGCATATATCTTTTAAAAAAAAAGGCTAGGCAAGGGTAAAAGGCTGAAAAAATCAGACCCAGAGTGAACAGACTCTTTCCAACCGTGATACGACAAGAAAAATAAAGGAAAAAGAGCAATGTAAGAAGAAAAAATACTTCAACCCTTAGAAGCAAGATCTTCCCCAGTGGAGTCGCCAATTCAGTTACAAGGGAAAAACTCTCTATGGCCAAGGGTAAACCACAACAGATAGGTATGAATGCAGAAATCAACTCAATTCCAATATGTGCTATATAAACTAATGTGCAATACGAGGAAGAATCCTACCTCGATCCAATCGTTTGATGTCGTTCCACCATTGAGCACTTTGACCCAAATCTTTACACCTGCAAGAAGTTCTCAACAAACAAGCGATGCAAGTATATAGTGACAATATATAAAATGAGTTAGCACATCAAATAGCACAATCCATTAATAACCATTACAAATATGCCCATGGATAATAATCATATATTTTCAAAATATCGATAGGATGGGAAAGGCGTATTTCTATTAATAATTGATCAACAAAAGTATCAACATTACAGACTTTTGTGTCGGCATGGTTCAAAACCAAGAAACCAAGTTCCTTCCAACTAGGTCTCCACCACTTCAATCCTCCACCAAAGGCAAGCTCATAGCAAAGAGGTAATGAGGTCCTCTCGACAATAAGAAAAGAGCTTGGGGGATGAACATTGTGTTCAGACTTGAGGGACAAAGGGATGCAGACTTAATATGAAGTAATTTCTCTAGAGTAAATTTGCTCTCAAAGTTGAATGCCTTATCCTCTTTTTCCATAGCTCAAAATTATGCTTTTATAGCCTCTAGAATGCAACTGAAGGGCCGAGTTGGAATGTTTCCAGTATATGGAAGGCCAAATATTAGAGATTTTCTGTCGTGACATGGAAACCCGACCTCATTTGTATTTTCTAGGACAAATCCCGATATACGCGAGTTGTAGTGGAGAAGCAAGCATATACGCATCTTACAAGTAGTTAGGGAGCATATATGTGGAAAAATATATATTTTTGGCTCTAGATTTATCAAAAAGGGGTTGATAAGTCTGCATAGGGAAATGGAAAAAGGCCCTCTGTGCAAGATAGTAATGGTGAGGCAAATCTTGCTATAACAGGCGCAGTAACCATTTTCTGTTCCAGGGTGTCAAAGCTCTGCTGACATTCTTCTATCCAATGAAACTGACAATATTTCTTCAAAATATTCTCCATGGGTGATGTAATCTATGCATATCCCTTAATGAACTTCTTGTAGTACCTAGTATGTCCCAGCGCAGTTCGTAGTTGTTTGACTAAAGTAGGAGGGGGTAGATCGACTCTAATGGCAATCTTAGATGGATCTACCAACAATCCTTGCCTACATACAATATGACCTAACAACACTCCAATGGGTGACAAGAATATGCACTTCTTCAGATTCAAGGAAATCTAACATTGCCTGCACTTGTCCAACATTAGCCTTAGGCATTCAATATGATTTTTTAATAAACTAAAAATAGTCCAATCATCGAAGTATGCTTCGATAAATTTATGTAGAACTCTTTAAACGCTTTGACTACCACCCTAGAAAATATGACTAGGGAATTATTCAATCCAAATGGCATCACTGTATACTGGTAGGATCCCCATTATGTTGCAAATGTGGTCTTATGGCAATCTTACTTGGCAATCTGAATCTGATGGTATCCTGAAAATCCATCTGTAAAAGAATATGCCTCTTGGCCACCTACATTATCTAAAACTTTGTCAGTGAATGGCATAGGGAAGAGGTCATGAAAACAGGCATCGTTCAGCTTCCTGATATCTACACAGATCTCGATCTCTCATGTCTTCTTGTCTTGTACCACCATAGGGCTTATCCACTCTGATTCTTCAACATGTTCTATAATCCTTGCTTCCAACATTCTGTCGAGCTCAATTTTCACTTTCTCCTTATATTTAGGGTTCAATCTGTAGGGTCTCTATTTGAATGGTCTTGCATCTGGTTTCAAAGGGATCCTCATTTCTCCCATAGGCCCCTTAATTCCCTTCATATCAGTGAAATTGGTTGGAAACAAGTCCTGATATTCATGCAGTAATTTTGTGATCTTGTCAATAGTAGCAACATCCCAATAATCTCCAATATTGGCAATCTTCGTTGTTCCCTCTATTCCAATATTGACTTTCTTGATATTGATCGGATTTCCAATGAAAGGTAGCTAAACTCCTGGTCCTTCTATGTCTCTTTGGACTTTTGTTTCAGCGATGTTCACCTTCCTAGGATCATCATCTTCATCGTCATTGATGTTGTAACAGCTTTGCAGTTTCTGGAGAGGCGCAGTCCATTCGTCCTCTTCTAGCTCTAAAGGGAGGCTAGAGGCCTCCTCAAATACTTTTTGTCTTACAATATGTAATACTTGATCTACTGAAGAATATTGAATTTTGAATAAGAAGGTAGTTACAAAGTTCTGAGTCATACCTTCCCAATATGCAGTGATGAGGCGCAGTTCTGCTTGAAGGTACCAATTGATAGGGGTTGTGTGCAGTGTGTTAATGAATTTGTGCACCCACTTATCTTGAGGAATGCTGCTCCAGGATTCCTCGCATCTTCGCACATGGTCCTTCGGGTAGCTTCGACCTGTGTATCTAACTTCGCAACTTTCTACTTTCTCTGAGAACTGTGTTGTCTTCAAAGTATGACATTGTACCCAGACTGTAATTCTTTTTTTGTGTGTCCCCTGCCATATGGTTGGTGTTTATTTCAAGGCCTCATCCAACGCCAACAATATTTGTTGTGTTGGTACAATTTCTTCAGTTCACCAAGAATGCTTCTAAATGATTTAGACCATCAAAGGTGGGCAAGTTACTTATTGTTCTGCCTATCCAACCAACTTGTCTGGTTAATCTAGCACATCTCCTTGTAGATACTTAATACATTATGTTCTGCTAGTTCTCTGGTTCTTATTCTGAGTCTGATGAACATGCGGCGTCACTTCGCCAGCTCAAAATCCCATCTGCCATAGTATTAATGTAATCCTGTTGTCTGGTTGTCAATTTGTATATATTTTCTAACTCGTATGCACAATCTTCTTCTCTTATGGGCTCTGTGTATATGGGACCTTCATCGGGATATAAAGGTGCAATGACCCTAAGGCCATCTCCTTCAAACATCATTTTTCTTTTCTTTAAATCAACCACAGTGGAATTATTGAAATCCCAATTAATTCCTAACAACCCAGGGTAAGGACAACTATCATCAACTATCTCAATCACCTAAAAATCTACAAACGTCCTTACTTCGTCAATGTCCATAGAGACATGTTCCAATCTTCTAAAGGGGATCACAACTTGATGGTTAGCCATCCTAAGCATGATAGGGGAATAGATCAACTTTGGTTTTCCCATCAATGCCCAGGTTTGCTTCGTCATGACGTTGACCTCTGACCCTAAGTCGCGGACCACATAGTCTATATCATACTCTCCAATTTGAGCATTCAACTGTAATTCTTTATTTGTCCTTCTCTTTTTGGATATTTGGTTTACTTCTCTACTCAGTGAGGGGTCTACCTTCCCTAGCTCATATTGTCTAATTAAATTTTGTAGCTCTTGTACAATGCTCTCATCCTGAATCAACTTAATATAAGTATATAAGAATTCCATGAGCTTGTTTACCTCTTCTCCTTCTTTTGGTAGAGCAGATTGATTGAATGCCAGAGGCATTCCATATTCTCTTAATTTTGGTCGTATCTTTGAGGAAGAACCTTGATCTCCCCTAAATTCTTTTCTTTCCTCCTCAAACATTTGTTTTTCTTTCTTTGCATCAAAAGTTTGTGTCTTCTCTACAACTTTCCTGACTCTTGATTCTTATGTAGTCTTTCCTTGGGTCACTTTGTCTTGTCCTATAACAATGCCTCCTCTAGTGATAACAACGACTCTAGCATATGCTCCATGAGGTTCTTCTTTAATAGTTGCATTTTTTGGTTTCCTCCTCGTTTCTCCTGAAGCTTGGATAACAACACAAGACAGTCTTCTATGACATGTTCAAATGAGTTGCAGTAACTACAAGTGGTACAAGGGTTATGACATTCCCTTGCCAAGTGTCCTGGTTTGTGCAGTTATAACATATTATCTATCTTTGACCTCGACCCATACCTCTTCCTCTTCCTCTTCCTCGGAATCCACCACGAGGGTTGAAGTTTCCTCTTCCTGGAGAATTATACTGCGTAGTGTTTCCTTCTTGTTGTACTTCTCCTTGAATTTTGTATATGTCTCTTGATATTTCATGCATGAGCTCATAGGCCCTATAATCCCTATCATCATGTCCTACCAACTTGCAAAATGTGCAATACAAATTTTTGGGTGTCTGAACATATTTTTGCATGTAATAGCACTCACCAGGGCGATGTCTACTTCTACATACCTCGCACCAGGGTAGGGTGACTTGATTCAAGGGGCTTGAAGCTCCATAGGCCAAGTATTCATGAAATAAGGGAAAATGTTCCTTGTCATGGCCTTCTGATTTGCATATGACACACCAGATGTCTTCTCTTTTATCTTTTCCCTTGTCTTTCTTCATATCTTCGACCTGCAGAGACAAACTGGTTAGCTAACTCAAGATTTGACTCATACCTAAGCTTGATTCTCCCATCGGGGATAATTCTAAGTTCATGGCGATTTCCAGTGCCTCAGCCTATGAAGAAATCTTCCATTGCATCAGAGGAACTCTGATGTGTGGTAAAAGGGAAGCAATGAACCATTCTTTTTTTTGCTCATCTGGAATCTCAAAATTCAACCGGCCTGTTAAGGTATTGAACCTCTGATTGAATTCCCAAACAGTTTTAGCTACTTTATGCTTGATCTCTTTCATCTCTGTAATACATTGTGACTCTGATTTAGGTTTCTTGAACTCTGCAATCAATGCATTCTTAATCTCATTCATCATCTTAGGTTGTGCAATTCCTTGGACAAGCTTCATGTACTAGCTTAGTGCACGATCTCTTAGGGTAGTACTAAATTGATCTCTTTTAATAGCTTCTTCGGTAACATTCTTAATATTCCATATGGCTTCACATAGGAACCAGTGTTGATCAGGATCTTTAGATCCATCTCCCCAAAAGATAGGGAGCCTCATCTCATATTCCATAGATCTTCCTAGGTTTTTTTTCTGAGAATATGCTAAACTGATAGTAATAGTACTCTGAGGAATAAGGTGACTCTGACTAGTCTGATTTCTTAGTGCTGTTGAAACAACAAGAGGAGTAATAATACTTACTTCAATGGTCTGTGTAGTTCTTGAAGCTTATGGATCTTCATAGTGAGGTTCTTCAACTTCCCCTTCCTCTTCTCTAACGGATTCAAAGTGCTCTTCGTCCGTCATATCGGCCTCTTCTCCACTGTAGAAACCCTTTTCCCCTTAGTTCTGCTTAAACAAGTTCACAAGATGAACTTCTGTGAATGTTCTCCCACAACACGTATGTCTAGCCTCTGTGTCGTTGTTGTTTTCTGAGTTCTTGAACATTAGCCTTTTCAAATCTGACCAACTACTGTATCTTCAAGATGTCCTTCTCATGAAATAACATCTTGATTCTCAACTTTAGAAAGTGTAAAATTTTTCCTCTAGGTCCCTTAAAGAAATACCTCTCGGCTTGGCTGTATGACTCTACTCTGTCAACAACAAACTCAGTGATGTACTCTCCAATGGTGTTATCAAACCAGTGATCTACTACCCGTGATCAAGAATTATTGACTCTCTTGACCTTCTTGATCAACGATGATGTCCAAAGCACAGGAGATCTAGATTTGATCTCAAACTAGGTATCTTCTAACCTAGCTAACCACTCATATAGATCTCGATGGATTCCTCCAAAGAAAATCTTGTGTATATCAATAAAGATATATCTTCCTAACCAATCCTATGTACTAATATTAGGGTTCTTGTTCTGGGCTTCAGCGAAGTCCTTTTCTTGATCCTCTATCCACTTCTGAATTTATATCTTTGATGGAAACAACCTTGACATTCCCTCAAGAAGATTCATGTCTCGACAACGGAACCATTTGTTGGCATAGAGGCAGACTTGAGGTTCAATACTCAAGAGTGCACCGAGAATCAATGCAACACCTACGAGGCAGATGCAGTCTCACCTGAAGTAGCTATAGGGGGTTGCAGGACACAGGTTTCTACAACCAGAAGGAATGCAAAGTGGATTCAAAGCAACAAAACACAACAACTTAGTATTTTTTATCTTCCTACAACCTATTGCACAATTTATATCTCATATCTAGCACATCATCACAATAGAAGCATAGCAAATGACAAATAACACAACATCAATCACACATAACACGAGATATACATGGTTCATCCTCTCTCTAGGGCTACGTCCACAGAACTGTGCTTTATGATATATTAAGATGAAGCATGCAGTTCTTATCTATGCCCTTAGCTAGTAGATCTTCTTTCTTCTCCTCTCTGTCTCTCCCCTTCCTATGCACCCAGCTGCAGGACTGATCTTCGCACCCAGCTGAAGATCTTACAATACAGATCGCTCTCACAATACAATACTTCTCTCTTAATAGAAATATCTTCTCATCACATAATCTCATCTAACCCATCTCAGGTCCTCTTGACCTTTATTTATACATTACGATAACTCACAGATAGCCTTAGGCCAAGACCTAAGTTTCAAAACTCTAGCTACCAAAACCCTAGGTGTCTAAAACTCTAGGTCAACTTGACTCGCATTTTCAGAGCTTTGCCACCTTGTCTTTCCTTCCTTCTCGCACGGTGCTCCAAAGCATCCAATGGTGGATTTTTTTTCTTGTTGAGTTTTCCACGCTCTGTCTTCCTTGCTTATCTATCATCCTCAATCTCCTTGTCCAACGACTTTGTTTCTCTTACTTCTCTCTGTCTTTTCTATTGTTTTTCTCACTTTTCCCTAGTAGCAGTCACTGTGTCTTTCGCGCAGTTCACATTTCTTCTTTTCTGTTTTGATCTTCACTTACTTCCATACCCAAGGGACAACAACCCACTTGAAGAACTATTATTCAGGATCTTAGAAACCTATGAACCTCTGCAACAACATGCTCTAGCTCTACATATTTTCAATATGGAAGAATTTCAGGAGACCAAATTATTTAAATGCATCAAGGGTTCCTTTGTCATTCAATGTTTCCACATTATGTTCCTGATGTTCTCATTCCTTCCACTTGATCATGTTTATTGGTCCTGCACACTGTAGTGACCATACTAAATTAAATTAAAAATTTATTTCAATTTAAACATATAATTCTTTCTCATACATAAATAATTCATTCGCCATCATATGAGCATATAATATTCGACAAAATTTAAAATTTAACTACAGCATGAAAATAACTTGGCAATTTCATAAATAAATTACCTGCTTCTGATGCTAAATCATGTTGCTCCTTTGGTCCAATGTTGAAGTTGAAACTGTGTCAAACACTACCCAAAATCAAGTTTTCCTCCCTACCATCTAGGAGCAACCTGTCCAGCTCCCTAGCTCTAGGATACCGTAAGGATATCCTGGCCCCCATGCCCAAAACCCCCAGCAAATAGGTGGCCCCTGAAATAGTTTCCCAAAACAGCAAAACCCAACAACAGAACCAGAAAATCTAAAATGACCAGAACTACAGTCTCCCCTCCCCCTGATTCTTCCTTCCCCCTCTTCACATCATCCTTCCCGTCCACCTCTTTCCCCATCATATCCTCCCCTTCACCGACTCTCTTCCCCCTCATTAATTTCCTTATCCCTCCTTTATTACCTTATCCCCTTCATTAATGTCTTATCCCTATATTTGATGTCTTATCCCCTCTCGCATACGTAAAGCATTTAATTACACAAATTAAAATTATTAAGCCCCTTAAATTTATTACCCATGTCATTGAATGTGATATGTAATTAATTAATCAAAATTTATAAACAATTAATTAATAAA
>JZKD02S2050052.1:784122-796468 GCA_000966675.3 Picea glauca | reverse complement strand
AAACAATTAATTAATAAATAAATATTTAATTAATATTATTAATGCTAATCATTGTTTAATTAAAACCATATTAGGACAATTAATTATCTAATTAATTTTACTTAACAATCCCTAACATATATTCAACTAGGGTTGTTACACACACATTTAATAAAAAACGTGTATCATTCACCAGTCACTTTTTGTGAGAATATTCATTCATTTTTCTCATTTTAGTGATGGGACATGAATATTATTTGTGATAGAGGTGGAAATTTGTAGGTTTACCATGAAACATTCATGGCCATGGCCTCCTAGCCATGACTATTGGGTGTTGAACTTGAGGATGTGCAATTACAACCCAAATGGGGTTGGACACCCCCTCATTTTTCAAGTGAAAGAAAAATGAAAAGGATGGAAATAAATAATATGAGTTGAGGGCCTACTTGATCTAGACGAAATGAAAATTTGTCAGTTGAATATCCTACATATGCACTGTAATGTTTTAGGTAAAAACAATTTTTACATGAGAGGTAAATTTCAACAAGTTAAAATGGTAAAATTGAGCTTATTTTACCATATAAGTTTTTAACTATTTTTGGAAATTAGACCCACCATTTTTTCACCTTTGTCGAAACCAAGTCCATTACAACTTCTAGTTTATTCTTTGACATTGTTATACAATATTTATATTGGATTTATTAACTTCTAGACTAGTATTTTTTATCATTTATATAGGTCTTCAAAACATCTTTTTGGTACTTTCATGTGGCGGTCTTTTATGAACTTTGAGGTAAATGTTTCAATATGGAATGTACTGATAGGATTCTCACTTGCATTATGATATTACATTATTATCCTAAACATGTGTTGATATTATTCCTTAGGTTTGATCCTGCCAAGTTGTGGCATTTTTCTTTGTTATCTACTACGAGTTGTAACTTGTCTGATAGTGCCTACCCTCCATGGGTCACTCTAATTAACACGCATTTTTCCATTCGGAACCTATGCCGAGTTTCTTATTTGTAGGATTGGGAGCCCATATTTAGTCCTTCTATGACTTAATATTTTGGACCTGATGATTTTATCTTATCTTTTTCTTGCTATATCCTGAAGGGGTTCCTGTTATTATTTTGTTTCTTTGAGGTTGAACTTTCTTATTATCGCTTGCATATATTTTCCTTATTTTATGATGTTAGTCTTTTCATCATTCTTATCACTATTGTGACCTCTTATCGAACTTCATCATTTGCATCTATTGCCTCTATTTTTTGACTTGTATCCCTGGAGAAAACACATTCATGAGTGGACAAAACTTGTCCAACATCCTTTTTTCACTTGTTTTACATAGTTTTGTTACATCCACTTGGAATGTAGTCACATTCCATTAAACCACTCATTTTCTCCACTGTATTCTAGCACACTTATTGAATGGAAGCCATTTTTAATTGTCTCCCTTGAACATGGCACCTTTTTTCATCAATGTATTACAGTTGGGATTTAGTATTACCTTAGGATTCATACCATGATATTGAGTTTTCACTCTTGTACATTTTAAACCTTTACAATATAGAAATTCACATAGACTAATTGTAAAACAGAAATACAACAACAACATTCACACATAGTACTAAGAAATCTACCCTGGAAATGCTTAACTAGGAAAACCAACAAAATGTTTAGAGCCACACCTATAAATCTCAATGTATATTAAATTCAAAATTTTCATTATAATATATATGATTCCACAACATCCAAAACCCTAATCCATCAACCTGAATTAGATCCCTTAACCATAATTATAATATAATGGACCAAAAAATCACCTAAAAATATGACAAAAACAACTCAAATTGTTTTTCTAGGGGAAGACCTCCAAACCCTTGGACAAGGGGGGTTTTATGGCCCTTATGTGCAACATACATGGAATTAGGCTAATCATGGAAATAATATAAAACATACCCAACATTCTCCCACTTGTTTTTTTCTTTGCAGACAGGGGGATCGAGGATTACATGGTCAACGATTCAGAGTAGCAATGCCCATTTCTCCTTTACAGCAAGAGAAATTCTTAGCTCTTACAAAATTTGTCGATGGATCTACAATATTCTTCAAAGTGTCCACCTTTACCAGTATCACCTTCTTGTCTTCAACCACGTCTCTCAAAAAGTGATATTGAATATTAATATTCTTTGTCTTAGAATGATAAGCAGGGTTCTTTGCTACTTGGTGATCTTTATACTTCTCCACTTTACGTTTTGCATTCAAATTCTTATTAAACACCCACTTGCTACAAATGAGATTTCTTGCAGCCAAAAACTCAACTAGATCCCAAGCCTCATTTTTATCCAAGGAAGCCATTTATTTAACCAATGCCTTCTTCCATATTTTACCATCCTCTAAATCCATTGTCTTCCTAACGGTCCTGGGATCATCATCAGTAATAGATAAAGCAAAACTAAAGTGAAAATAAGGTGGAGTATACGTTTCTAGTTTCCTTGTTTCTCGAACCGATCTCCTCAATATTAAAGTATGGGGTTCTTGTTCCTTTGATTCATGTTCTTTTGTTGAGTTAGATTCTTGACCCTCCAAATAAAAATCTATTATCTCTGGTTCTTTTTCCTTTGGTAAGAATTCTTGTTTGGGAACATATTTAACCTCTCTAAAGACAACATCCTGACTATAAAATATTTTTCGTAGTTACTAGGTTCCAAATTTTATATCCTTTTATAACATATTTATAACCAATAAATATACACTTTTAAACTTTATTATCCAACTTACTCATATTTTCCTTTGGAACATGTACATAAGAATCAAAACCAAAAACTCTAATATGTTCAAGAGAGGGTTTTTACTATTCCACACCTCATGCAATGTTTTGTCCACCAATGTTGATGATGGTGGTCTATTTACTAGGTAACAAGCAATACACATTGCCTCTACCCATAATTCATGTCCTCACTCAACACCATTGAGCATGCTCCTTGTTTTTTCCACCAATGTCATATTCATCCTTTCTATAACCCCATTTTGTTTAGGTGTGTATGGAGTAGTTTTCCACCTTGCTATACTGGATTTTTTATAGAATTCCTCTAATTCAATCCCATATAACTATCCACCATTATCTATCCTCAACACCTTTATTTTCTTCTCTTCTTGATTCTCCACAAAATCCTTAAACTCTTTAAATTTACCAAAGACATTATATTTCTTTCAGAGGAAATAAATCCATGTATTTCTTGAGAAATCATCAATGAATGAAACATAGTACACATATTTATTTAGTGGTGGAACATGAATAGTTCCAAACACATGACTATGTACTAACTATAAGATTCCATTTTCTCTTGTAGCACTAGATGAAAATCTTATCTGATTCTATTTACCATATATGAAATGTTCACAAAAATAAAAGTCCAATGTGCAATCAAACACACCTTCAACCATACCTTTATCGTGTAGTGTTCGAAGGCCCTTCTCTCGAATATGTATCAGCCTTTGATTCCATAGCATCATATTTTCTCTATAGATAGTAGGGGTTTTTTCTTCTTCATTTCCACCTTATGAACAATAGAAATGTTACACCCATTACTAATAGTTCGTTGCAAAAACTTGTATAGAGTTCCATTCCAAACTCCCCTCGTCAACACCATTGTTCCTTGAACCATTTTGCAAGTTTCCTTTTCAAACACAGTATGTACGCCTACATAACTCACATTACTTACATATATCAAGTTTCTATCCAGCTCTAGAATGTGAAAAACCCTAGGGAGTGTTCATTTCCTTCCATCCTTGAGAAAAAAATTGAATTTTCCTCGTCCTGCGGTTCTAGATATCGATTCATCCCCTAGGAAAAATTCACCTAGAATATACTTTTTATTTTCACAAAATGACTCCATGTTGGGATTTATATGAAAAGAAGCACCTAAATCGGCCATCCATACATCATGATATGCATGTGTTCGTGAAGAAGCCAACTACACATCTCCTCCTTCCTTTGATGACTTCTTCTCTTCTGTGGAAAGAACATCATTATATCCCTTCCCTTTATCAGCACTTTTATATCTACAATCCTTCTTGCAATTCTTAGTTTTACCACATTTCCATCTTTTCCTTAGGGATTTCCTTGGAGATTTATATCTACCTATAGATTTAGATCTCCCACTTGAGGACTTATTTTTATTTCTATCCATGGAATGTCCTTTTATAGATAAGGAATCCATGATTTGACTATCCATGGTTTTCCTCCTCATTTCTTCCAATAACAAGGATGAAACCACATCATAAAAATTTAATGTGGTCGCATTACTCGCAATATATAGAACCAAACTATCATATGAATCTGGAAAATAACATAGTAAACTAATGCACCTATCTTCATCATAAATTTTAATGCCAATAGACAATCACTAACTTACAATAGTGTTTAAGGAATTTATATGCTTTGTGTCTAACTCTTCATCATTCATCCTCATGAGGTACAACTTCTTCCAAGGGAAAATTTTATTTACTAGGGACTTGTACCGATACAAATCCCCTAACTTATCCCATAACACATTGGTTGTGGATTTTCCCAGGACATTCAGTAACATTAGATCTAAAAGACATAATCACATTGTGTTATTTTCCTTCCTATCCAACTTTGTCTAGTATTCCATAGACATACTAGTGGTTGTAGTACCGGGATCCAAAATGACCTACTTCTCTTTCTCTACCAAAATATCCTCCATCTTCAGCTTCCAAAGCTCAAATATTTTCCCATTAAATTTCTCAACCTTTATTTTAAAATTTCTCACCATCCTCTTTTACCACAAGAATCACCACTATAGAGCTCCCAATGAAACCAAGTTTATCACAGACCAAAGATAACTAAACCCTTAGAAACAAAGGCATCCTCATGAATACAATAACTTGTATCTGATACCAAATGTACATTTTAAACCTTTACATTATAGAAATGCACACATAGATTATTCATAAAACATAAACAAAAAAATAGCGTTCACACATCGTATTAAAACATTTCCCTAGAAACCCTTAACTAGGAAAACCAACAAAATGATTAGAGCCTCACCTCTAACTCTCATTTTATATTAAATTCAACATTTAAAATACAATATATATGATTTTGTGGCATTCAAAACCCTGATATTTCAATTCATATTAGAATCCTTAACCAAGATCATAATTTAAAAATGGACCAAAAAACCATTGGCCAAAAAACTTCCCAAACACAGACCCAAAATAACCCCTTTTTTTTCAGGGGCTTCTTCCTTGAAAAAGGGGGGATTTCCAGCCCCCCCATGCCCCCTTGGTGCAACATACCATGCATGGGAATAATCATGCAAATAATATAACACATACCCAACTACTCCTTCGATTGGTTATTCTTCTATTTATTATGGATAATGCTTCAATGCCTCTTTCATTTTTTATTTATATCATTTGTCCTTTTAGTATCAATTGTTTCGCAAGTCCTCATTATTTCATGCCATATTTTCAAGAGGATTTTGAACCTAAGTTAGTCATTCAAAAAAATTTTTGACCACTCATGACTGGTAATTAAATGATTTCTACCATGCTTGACATCAACTCATGTATTCACATGAGGTATATCCATAAAATCACAGAGTTTAGATTGAATACCTTGGGATAGGGTCGTCCTCTTCAATGTTTCCATCCAAAATTGTGCCATATGGTACCACTACTTGATGATACTTTGAATATTAATTCACACTTTCTTCCATGCGAAGTGTCTTTCTGATGTATACTATGACATATATCCACTTTTTATTTTCTCATGGTTATGATCTTATATATGACATGGATCCATTGAGTATATTCTTTCATGGTCATGGTATTGCATTCTAATTCATGGATCTGTAGTGTATTATGTTGGTAGTTGTGCTTATTGTTATATCTTAACATGGGTATTCTAACCTCAAGGATGATTTATATATGATCGATTGATTTTTTCTTGCACTTATTTTCTAGATCCTTAGTCTACAGAAATCATCCTTGGTCCACTCATCAACTTCCATTATTTGCAATGTATTTCGGCCATCAATCCCTATTCTGACCTCATACATTAGGGGGAATTTATTTTACTTATATTTGGCACTTTAGGCTAAGAAATATGTAATGAGACAAATTACACTTTCGGGATAAGATGAATTTTCTCACAAAAGAGTTTTTCTTCAAAAGGAAATGAAGTTTATTCTTCTTACTAATAAAAGTTCCACCCATCACAGGTTTCCTATGGATTAAACATGGTAGCACTGGGTTTCCCATACCAAACCCACAATTGCTCCTTAATTCTTCAGAAAATAGGAAATCATGAGGAAATATAAAATCTATGAGTTTTTAAAAGCCAAAATCTCACATGGAGGTTGTACGCAAGTCACATGTGTATGATATGCATTCCATGTAGCATTGTTATTGTTTGAAAAAAAAAAATATTCCAATAGAGGAAAAACAACTTCAATAACCACTCACACAACCAAATCAAAGATCAACAAAATGATGTTTTCATGTGGTATAACCCATATGGGAAAACATCCATGGCCCCAACCAAAGTTGCCACTTGGAACAATTTATTAATGCAAAAGAAAAATTTACAGAGAGATTTACAAGAAAGTTTCTCAAAATCAATCATCGGAAAAT
Organism: Picea glauca; assembly: GCA_000966675.3. Classification (NCBI taxonomy): domain Eukaryota; kingdom Viridiplantae; phylum Streptophyta; class Pinopsida; order Pinales; family Pinaceae; genus Picea; species Picea glauca. Next base: position 789,823 of record JZKD02S2050052.1, on the reverse strand, counting down.
GACCCTCCATGCTTTTTAAATAGTGATCATGTGCCAATCATATTTTAAGCCACGGATCCATGTAGCCATTAAGATCAAGGAGAATATGAATTGTCATATCACTCTATGTCGGGAACATGTCGTGACCATTGGATTTCCTAACTACAAATGCATACTAATGCATAATAAAGAAACAAACTTTTACCTATTGACACATTAGACCAAGTTGATCTTAACTAACTCTTAAGTGTCTAAATATCCTAACATCCCCCTTTAATAAGAACTTGGGGTAGGATTCAAGGATTTAAAAAGGTGACGCAATAGGAGAAGGAATGAGAAATTAGAGCCTATCCCCCCTTAATGATAACTTCCTAAACTCCTAACATGGATCGAAGTTTGGAAAACTTCTCTTCTATAAGATACTTTATGAAAATGTCTGTAACTTGATCTTCTGTAGGGCATAATATCACTTCAATAACTCGATCATAAATTAAATTTCTAATGAAGTGCATGTATAGCTCAACATGTTTGTGGCACTGATGTTGTACTAGGTCTTTGGAAATCTTGATGGCACTCTGATTTTCACACCATAGGTTTGTTGAATGTTGTTGTTGGAATACAAACTATGAAAGGATGTGTCGAAGCCACAAGGCTTCCTGACTTGCATTAACCATTTCTTGGTAGTCTGCTTTTGCTGAAGAAAGATAAACAACTTGTTCTTTCTTACAAGCCCAAGTGATAGGTCCTGAACCAAGAATGAAAACATAACCTACAATATAATTTCAATCATTAGGGTCGCCAACCCAATATGAATTAGTGAAACCAACGAATAAAGGATTCCCCCTTGATCTATAATGTATCCTGAAATGAATTGTACCTCAGACATACCGACATATCCTTTTAGCTTATTTCCAATGGCATTCATGGGGTGTTTTCATATACCAGGAAACAAGACCAAAAACAAAGGAAATATTAGGACATGTATGAGTCAAGTATAAGAGGATACCAACTAACTAATGGTACAAAGTGGCATCAACTTCGAGATAAGTACAGGTGGAAGAAAGTTTGAGTCCAGAATGGAAGGGAGAAGGGGATGGTTTACAATTTTCCATATGAAAGTGATGAAGAAGGTCAAGAACATACTTAGATTGGAAAAGAAAAATTCCTTCCTTGGTTTGGAAAACTTGGAGGCCGAGGAAATAGTGAAAAAATCATAAGTCTGTCATTTCAAATTTCATCTTAAGGTTGGTTTTCACATGGTTTAAAAGTATTGGGTCACTACCAATGAGGATAAGGTCATCAACATAAAGAAAATGGATTATGAGATGGCTTCCTGCTTTCTTGGTTTAGACATTAGGGTCAAAATGGCACATAGAAAAGTTGATGTCAAGAAGAAAGATGTCCATTTTGGCATACCAAGCCTGGGGAGATTAAGACCATATAGAGATTACTTAAGATGATGAACAAGGCTAGAGTCATTTTGGTCATATCCTGAAGGTTGTTCCTTGTAAATTTCTTCTTGCAAATCCCCATGAAAAAATGAATATTTGGCATCCATCTGATGGACCTCCCATTTATGTGAGGTTGTAAGGATAGAACAAGATAGATGTAATTCATTTTGGCTATGGGGGAAAAGGTTTCATTCTAATCAATTCCTTCAACTTGGGAGAATCCTTTGGAAACTAACTGATCCTTGTGTCTTTCAACACTTCCATACGATTCATACTTATTTCTGTAGACCCACTTACATTTGACAAGTTTTCTTCATTTCAGAAGAGGTACAAGATCCCAAGTATCATTTTCCATTAAAGAACGATACTCTTCATTCATTATTGTATCCCAATATGGATCACCTGAATCTTCTGCAAATGTCTTCGGATCACGAGTCTCTAAGAATTGAACCAAAAGAGAAGAGGCTCATTGGAACTATGAATGTGTCTGATGTTAATCTGAAGGATCACTGGAAAGATCACTAGCTTCTTCTCATGTTGAATGAACCCATCTAGGAAGCAATGGTGCTAGTGCAGGTTCAATGGACTCATCTAGAGGGAGGTGAATAGGCAAAGATGGATTTTCATCCTCACTATCATCATTTGAAGAAGAAGAAACTAGAATAGGAATAGAATAAGGCACAAATTTCGAAGATGGCTCGTGGGTCGAAGAAGGAACAAACACCAAATTAGGCTCGCAGGCCAAGATATTTTCATCAAATTTAACATCTCTTCTAATAATAATTTCATTACAATGTGGTCAAAGAAGTGTAACACACCCAACCCTCTAAGCACATTTTTAAGGGATGGGATATTGAATTTTCACTTTTCCTTAATCCTCTCAAATCCTCTTCTATAGGATACCATTTTCTTTTGTTCGTCAATATCTTTCCAACAATTGTAACCATGCTCAAAACTAAGCTTTAGATCAATAGTTACAGTCTCCTAAAGTCTTTGAACTTTTATTTATTGAGTTCATATTTAGTTCCACGTGGAAACCACGTAGTTCCCCGTCACTAGTGCCATATGACATGACATTGACATGGCATTCTCTACCTAACCCATTCGACTCACCAGTTCACTGGTTCAAATATTTTCCTCTTCATCAGAGTCTTCCCATCGGGGTTAGCATATTTCCTGCACCTAAACCACCTTGACTTACTCTCTTCGAATACACATACTCCAACAGATCTAACCTACATATCCATCATCCCTCGGGGTTGGAAAATCAATGACTTTAATTGCTTCAGAGTCACCAACTCGCAAGATAGTCAACGATCCTTCTCCTGCTCCAACTACGCTTAGCTTATGTGGGACCTATGAGGATCTACGACTAATATTGAATTCTCTCTTGCCACATTGGTCATTGTTTCCATTGTGTACATGTTTCATGACATAACATATGGCTCAATATCCACTTGACACATGGACCCACCGCAATGTTCCATGTCATCATAGGGTACAAAGGCTCACTCGACCAAAGATTGACACTTGGTCATTTCTTACAAACTGATTAAGTTACTTAATCAATATTTTATTAAAATACCAATCCTCAATATTCAATTATTTAATCCTCATTATTCATTAATTAAATACCCTTGTAAACACATTTCTACTTATCCTAATATATCAACCTGGTAATTAATGATGATTTACTTTCTCTCTGTTTACCTTGGGAACTCCACGTTCCAAAAAGGGTTTTTGATATTAATTCAAATACCACTCTCATAATGATTGTCTTATCATTCAATTAATTATATTATAAAAAAAATCATATTATATTATAATATAATTAATTAACTATAATACATGTAGTTTTATTAAGCTTGATTAACAAATAAATCACAGACCCTAGCTTATGAATTCTCACTGAAGTCTTCACACACACACACATATAGGGAAAGAAAATGAATTAAAATATATTTAATATTATATATTGTTTCAGGTAATTCAAACCTCCTTCACGTGCAATATTATATATTTTATAACCTTATAATATTCAAGCTATTATACTCCAAACTCTTTGGAGTCACACTCTAAACTCTCCAGAGTCATACTCTGAAATCTTCGAAGTCTAATCGTGCGTGCTCCTCTGGTTTTTTTTATGATCAACTCGATGGTCATGAACTCCGAAGAGGAAAAGGAAATTGTGTTTAATTATTATAATATTTAATATTATATCAACGTAGGCCATCGCCTGAAGGTCTTCGTACTTTCAACGCAACTACAAATGAGCAAAGTTTAATTTAATATTATAAAATATAGGTCAGACCTTTTAACAATCGTCCCATTGCTCCGAGAGCTTCACTCTTTATTCAAACACTCTCTTCCATTTACTTCGATGGCTAGACTCTAAAAGGTTCTTAATATGCATATTCAATATTGTAATGTTTAAAAATCCATTGGCCATCACACTCCAGATTTTTTCTCCTTTCTTTGTATTTTGATGGATTTATATTAATATAAATATAAATATTTATATGTTGAGAGAGAGGAGGAAAGTAAACTTTCTGGGCCTTTAGTAAATACAAGAATATATTTACCAGAACTCCTCCAGGAGTGTCTTGTGCAGAGAAAAAGTATTAAAGTTGTGAATCTTAACATGGTTCATTCCTTTCCTTTGAATAGAAGAGAAAGGAATTCCAAACTTCCAATTTCTCACACACCAGACTGGAAATTCACATGCTTTAAATATATACTTTCTCAAATTATTATCCAAACTATTAAAATATTTAAATGGTAACTTTGGAATTTACGAGAGGTTACTAGTCTTTACCATTCATTCAAATTTTCTCCATAATATTACCTTTCTTGGAAATAAAATCCACCATGGTAAAATTGAGTTTTTTTTTTCCAGAAATTACTATCTTCCTTTCTTTTATGCATTTCTTTGTAATTTTAAAGGAATAATTACTATTTCCAATTCTTTCCCCTTTGGACATTAATTTTTTACTATAATTCATGGTAGAAATTCCTTTCTTACCATATACTCATGAAACTTAATTAATCACAATGTATTAAATTCTAAGTTTCATTTTATTTCCAATTAAGAACATGAATTTGCATTTCTCATTCTTTTCTTATTATTTATTTAAAATAATTTGTCTCTTTAACATTTGGCTTATTTTCTTAATGCCAAATAGGGGTATGAACTTCCTTCAAATTCTGAGTCTAGTAGATTTTCTAGACCAACAAAGAGGCCAAAGCCAACTGCTCGGTCTTCAAGTTTCTATCAGAAATTGCATTTTCCTAATTACCAAGCTACTCTATGAGGACGTTTAGTGGATTGACCTTATTGATACTTGGGGATTTTTACACATAGATTACTATTAGTGGCCAGCCAACACTCTACTCATACATTGAGTGACAAACATTTACTAACAACCTCCCTTTCTAAACAAATAAAGGTAGAAAACCAACACAAAAATGTGTTTTCCCAGATATTATTTCAAATTCACAGTCATCCAAATAATTAGAGTGACGATTCGACTATTTGAATAAGAAGACAAACTCTTCAAATAACTAGTACATGAATTTCATAATATTTAGTAAACTTTTCATGGTATTACAAGGCACAAAAAACACTTATCTGAAATTCAAAAATTGTTGGCAACTATTGACGGGTGTGCCACTTTCCACCCAACCATAGGCACAAATTATCCTGGTGTTTTCACAGTTGGACACCCCCTAGCTAGGGTATGATTCCATGAGATGAATTTCCTTTTCTCAACACATGAGAAAATATGAAGGCCATACTTGTTATAACCCTAAAATGCACCATACAGGTTTACCTGGCATCAAGCAGCCTCATGCTCTCTCTCTCGCCAATGCACATACATCCTGCAAAAACCACAAGGCAAAAAAGGGGAGTCAGCATCTTGCATATCAATTTTTGGGTTGCGCGGGGGTAACCCGCGGGCTGTAGAATAATAGCCCGTGGATACCCACGCGCTGACTGAATCTTGCGCGCGGGTACCCGCGGGCTGTCTCTGGACAGCCCGCGGGTTACTAGGGCCGCCCCCTTTAAGGGCGACGGCCACCCCCCTAACCCACTAAAAAACTTAATTACAACTATTAAAATGCAAGTTGAGGGTATTTTTACTTACTTGGTCCAAGAGGAAGTCGATTTGGTCCACTGTAGCTCCCGGAATCTCAATCTGTAGCGAAGGGGTGTTTTTGGCTCCAGAGACACTTTCCAAATCAGCAATAGTGATAATGAGCTGTCAACCTCT
>JZKD02S2050052.1:742329-759793 GCA_000966675.3 Picea glauca | reverse complement strand
GTAGCCCACACTGGGTGAACCACGTAAATCTGTGTCTCTCTTGTATTGTGTGTCTTCTGTGTTTTGTTTCTGCATTTGTTTTATTTTATTGCTCCGTTGTCCTGTTTTTCTAACACAAGGAAGTGTTATTCCAGTGGAAACATACAACCCCAACAGATGCCACTTGGGAACCTACTACCATTCTGCAACAATTTCCACATTTGAAGCCTTGAAGACAAGGTTGTTTTTAAGGGGGAGGACATGTTAGGAACCTAACCCCTCGCGTAGGTAGAATAATATATTCCAATGTAATAAAGGTGAATACTATTAAGGCCTAGCAATAAGGAAGAATAAGTCGAATGTAAGAAGACCTAATAGAAGCTTTTGCTTCTAGAAAGATATTCCTCTAGATGGTTCTTTTGATAGACATATTTAGTATAAATAGGAGTCAATATTATGAGAACGATTGTCTTGGATATTATTGTAATAGAGATCTGCTTGACTGGAGGTTTCCCCCTCGAAGAGGCAAGTGAACATTTCTCTATGTAATCAAAATGCTCTTTCTGGTGTTATTTTGTTATCATTTCAGTATTATTGTGGTGTTGTTCTGGTTATATTGTTGTTCGTCTGCCATTTCTAGCATTTTATTTCTGTTATGCATACTTTTTATATCTGGAATATTACAGACATTTCAGAGTTCATGAAAGACAATTATCTTTAGGTTGCTAAGTGTATGACAAAATATTTGTTTGTTGATTTTTGTCATTAAAATTAACATGGTATCAGAGCTTTGTCTCTGAGTGATAGTGAACAGTGAGATTTTTGGGCAAGTTTGAAGAGGGAAAATTTGTGATTGTTTTCCTTCAAATGTGGCAGGGAATATGGTTGCATGCATTAGACTAAATATCGGTTGGATGGAATTTCCAATTATTTGTAGTGGAAGGTCTGGATGTCAATTGTTCTCAAGGAGAACAAGATTTGAAACTATGTTAATTATGTTGTTTTGGTTCTTGCAATAGATCATGTTGCTTTGGATTTGCATCAGGTCAAAGAGGCCAAGGCTCAAAGGATTATTTTGGTTGGGGTGAACGATCATCTTATCCCACACTTGGTTGAGAAGAATACATCCAAGGAGATGCGGGATGCACTTAATAACTTTTTTGAGGCGAATAATAGGAACCAAAAGATGGCCTTTAAGGATAAGCTGCATGATACCAATATGGGGAAAGAGGAGAGTGTTTCTTGTTATCCTACCCAGGTATCTCAAGTGAAAGATGAGTTGGCAACAGTTGGAGAGGTCATATCGGATTCAGAGTTGGTGAGGATAGCCTTGAAATCCTTCACCAAGGAATGGGAAGCCTTTGTAAAGTGTGTGGTGGGTTGTGAACATATTCCATATTGGAGAATATTGTAGGATGATTTCACTCAGGAGGAGATCTAGGAAGGATCTCAGAGCAATGGACAAAAGACATATGGAGCTGATGGGAATGTTTCTCTTACTGCAAATAGCAAGAATAAGGGAAGTTTCAAGAGGGACTTGGGAGGGACTTGAGTAAAATCAGATGTTATTCTTGTAACCAGTTAGGGCACCTTTCTTCTCATTGTCCTGAGAGGAAGAAGAACAAGAAGGAATGAGAGGGGCCTGAGACAGCTGCTAAAGAAACCATGGAGGAATTTGCTTCCAAGTATGACAGAAAAATTTGTTTGGTTACCCTAGTTTAGAGTGTCGGTAGCGGAGGATTTGGAGGTGATATTAGATGGATTGTGGATAGTGGAGCCTCTTGCCACATGACAGGAATCTGGTGAGTATTCCTAAATATCACAGAGACAAGTCCTAACCGACATGTGGTAAATGAAGGTGGTATGGCACAAGCTATACGTGGAGTTGGAAGGGTTAGATTCCAACTCAAGAATGGATGATTCCTGGAGTTTGATGGAGTTCTCTTTGTTCCAGAGTTGAGGGTTAACTTTCTCTCAGTCTCAACCTTGGAGGATGTAGGGTATTGTACTTTGTTCAAGATGGAACATGTATTTATCTACAGAGAGGGAGCGGACCCGGTGGAACTGCAGTTGATCGATGATCGGGCGAACATGTTGTATATGTTGCGAGGACAACCTTCAGTGTATGATTCAACATCGGATGAGGAGCATGAGCAGCCTCCTAAGACTGTGATGGTACCAAGGATTCAGTCTTGCATTCCGAGAGAAAAGAGAAAGTCTCTTCTAAGCACTGGCAGGAAGCTCAGCGAGTGTGCTCGAACCAAATCTCAGGATGGAGTATATTCTCCAAGGAGCTCAGGGTTGCGGGTAGCTTCCAAGAGAAGATCTTCTAGTTAGATTTTTGTGCAGGTGTTAAGGATAACTCTAGGTTCAAAGGGATCTCCTACAGAGCACAGAGTAATGGGAACAGATGATGGAGATGGAAGCCAGTACATCCCTCGCTAAGAGGGAGTGTTATATTTTTAGCTCGAGAGGTACTCCACATGTTTTGTCTTGTATGCAGATGTAACCTTATGTTTACACTACTAGGCACTTAACTTTGTAATGGGTTTTTATAAAGTTGTAAAGTGGTTCTTTTATTAATGTGATTTTTTCATAAAGTGTACCTTCTAATTTTAAAGTTATTTTATTTCATAAAGTGCATGCACTTATATAATAAAGTGAATTGTACTTTGATATTTTAAGTGATTCATTTTGGAGGGAATGAATCATGACCCTTCATCTTGAAAAAAGAACATATTAGATCTTGGTTTTTGGATTTAGGGTTGGGAAGGTGAAAAGACACTTGGGAGGTAAAAGTTCATTTTCATATTTATAAAAGAATGCATTGGGTAGTGTGCAAGACACAAGAGAAGGATCTTGAGAGAGATTTTCCCAGAGAGTTTGAGAGAGGAAAGTGGGTAGCTTAGAGGGCACATTTCCCAAGACAACGTGGGCACAAATCCCAAGGGAAAATTTATGTCTGTGTTGATATCATTTGTTGTTGTTGGAAGTCATAATGTACAGATCCATACAATCTGTACAACAAGGAGAGAGGGCACGATTTTCAAGGTATCTTGTTGACATGAAAATCGAGGTTGTTTGGAGTGTTTTCTTGTTTTTATTGGGTCGTACTGATAAGTCCATACAACAGACTTTGAGCACGTTTTTCTAGGCACTCTTTTCTAGGTGGGTCGTACAACTGTACGAATTTGGCATGTTTTTCAAAGAAGAATTTGTGGGGGACAGTTTTGGTGCTGTGAGGTATTTTCTCTTGGATGGAAATTGTGATTTTGCTGCTGATATGTACTTTCCTGAAGCTGAATAATAAAATCTCTCTCTGTCTCGTTGGGTTTCCCCACCTTGGGGTTTTCCCTGGCATTTGCCTAAATTTCTGAGTTATTCATGGGTGATTGAATGTTGTTCATTGTGTTTATTACGCTACATATTTTCTTAGCAATGTGTATTTTTTATTATGGAAATTTCTGAATGTGGGTTTGAGGCATTTCAGAGTTCATGCAAGACAATTATCTCTAGGTTTCTAAGTGTATGAAAAAATATTTTTTTGTTGATTTTTGTCATTAAAATTAACATGGTATCAGAGCTTTGTCTTTGAGTGATAGTGAACAGTGAGATTTTTGGGCAAGGTTTAAGAGGGAAAATTTGTTATTTTTTTCCTTGAGTTGTGACAACGAATATGGTTGCATGCATTAGATTTAAAGATCGGTTAGATGGCATTTCCAATTATTTGCAGTGGAAGTTTCAGATGTCATTTGTTCTCAAGGAGAAAAAGATTTGAAACTATGTCAGTTTTGTTTTTTTGGTTACCACAAGAAATCATGTTGCTTTGGATTTGCATGAGGTCAAGGAGGCCAAGGCTCAGAGGATTATTCTGGATGGGGTGAACGATGACCTTATCCCACACTTGGTTGAGAAGAAGAAAACCAAGGAGATGTGGGATGCAATTAAGAACTTAATTAAGGTGAAGAATGAGAACCGAAAGATGGCCTTGAAGGCTAAGATGCATGATACCAATATGGGGAAGGATGAGAGTGTTTCTTCTTATCTTACCCAGGTAGCTCAAGTGAAAGATGAGTTGGCAGCAGTTGGAGAGGTCATATCGGATTCAGAGTTGGTGAGGTTATCCTTGAAATCCCTCACCGAGGAATGGGAAGTCTTCGTGAAGTGTGTGGTGGGTCATGCGCATCTTCCAGGTTGGAGAATACTATAGTATGATTTCACTCAGGAGGAGATCCAGGAAGGATCTTAGAGCAATGGACATAAGACATATGGAGTTGATGAGAATGTTGCTCTTACTACAAATAGAAAGAATAAGGGAAGTTTTGTGAGGGACTTGAGTAAAATCAGATGTTATTGTTGTAACCAGTTAGGGAACCTTTATTCTCATTGTCCTGAGAGGAAGAAGAAGAATAAGGAATGAGAGGGGCCTGAGACAGCTGCTAAAGTAGCCATGGAGGACTTTGCTTCCAAGTATGACAGAAAATTTTCTTTGGTTACCCTAGTTTTAAGTGTTGGTAGTGGAGGATTTGAAGGTGATATCAGATGGATTGTGGATAGTGGAGCCTCTTGCCACAAGACAGGAATCTGGCGAGTATTCCTAAATATCATAGAGAGAGGTCCTGACCGATAGGTGGTAAATGAAGGTGGTATGGCACAAGCTGTATGTGGAGTTGGAAGGGTTAGATTCCAACTCGAGTATGAAGGATTCCTGGAGTTTGATGGAGTTCTCTTTATTCCAGGGTTGAGGGTTAACTTTCTCTTAGTCTTAGCCTTGGAGGATGCAGGGTATTGTACTTTGTTCAAGAGGTAACATGTCTTTCTCTACAGAGAGGGAGAGGACCCGATAGAACTGTAGTTGATCGGTGATCAGGTGAACATGTTGTATATGTTGCAAGGACAACCTTCAGTGTATGATTCAACATCGTATGAGGAGCATGAGGAGGCTCCTAAGACTATGGTGGTACCAAGGATTCAGTCTTTCATTCTGAGAGAAGAGAGAGAGTCTCTTCTAATTAGAACTGGAAGGAGGCTCAGCCATTGTAGCCGAACCAATTCTCAGGATGGAGTGGATTCTCCAAGGAGCTCAGGGTTGCAGGTAGCTTCCAAGAGAATATATTCTAGTTAGAGTTTTGTGCAGGTGTTAAGGATAACTCCAGGTTCAAAGGGATCTCCTACAAAGCATAGTGTAATGGGAACAGATGATGGATATGGAAGCGAGTACATCCTCGCTAAGAGGGAGTGTTAGATTTTTATCTCGGGAGGTACTCCACATGTTTTGTCTTGTATGTGGATTTAACCTATGTTTAGAATACTAGGCACTTAACTTTGTAATGGGTTTTTACAAAGTTGTAAAGTGGTTCTTCTATTAATGTAATTTTTTCATAAAGTGTACCTTCTAATTTTAAAGTTACTTTCTTTCATAAAGTGCATGCACTTATATAATAAAGTGAAATGTACTTTATTATTTTAAGTGATTCATTTTAGAGGGAATGAATCATGACCCTTCATCTTGAAAAAAGAAAAGATTAGATCTTGGTTTTTGGATTTAGGGTTGGGAAGGTGAAAAGACACTTGGGAGGTAAAAGGTCATTTTCAGATTTATAAAAGAATGCATTGAGTAGTGTGCAAGAAACAAGAGAAGGAGCTTGAGAGAGATTTTCCTAGAGAGCTTGAGAGAGGAAAGTGGGCAGCTTAGAGGGCACATTTCCCAAGACAACATGGGAACAAATCCCAAGGGAAAATTTATGTGTGTGCTGATATCATTTGTTTTTCTTGGAAGTCGTACTGTACAAATCCGTACAGTCTGTACAACAAGGAGAGAGGGCACGATTTTTGAGGTAGCTTGTTGGCACAAAAATCGAGGTTGTTTGGAGTGTTTTTTTGTTGTTGTTGGGTCATACTGATAAGGCCATACAGCAGACTATGAGCATGTTTTTCTAGGTGCTCTTTTCTGGGTGGGTCATACAACTGTATGGATTTGGCATGTTTTTCAAAGCATAATTTGTGGGGGACAGTTTTTGTGTTGTGAGGTATTTTTTCTTGGATGGAAATTGTGATTTTGTTGCTGATATGTACTTTCCTGAAGCTGAATAATAAAATATCTCTTTGTCTCATTGGGTTTCCCCACCTTGGGGTTTTCCCTGACATTTGCCTAAATTTCCGAGTTGTTCATGGGTGATTGAATGTTGTTCATTGAGTTTATTTCCGCTACATATTTTCTTAGTAATTTGTATTTTTTATTATGGAAATTTCTGAATGTGGGTTTGAGGGATTTTAGAGTTCATGCAAGACAGTTATCTCTAGGTTGCTAAGTATATGAAAAAATATTTTTTTGTTGATTTTTTTCATTAAAATTAACATTGTATCAGAGCTTTGTCTCTGAGTGATAGTGAACACTAAGATTTTTGGGCAAGGTTGAAGAGGGAAAATTTGTGATTGTTTTCCTTGAGATATGACAAGGAATATGGTTGCATGCATTAGATTTGAAGATCGGTTGGATGAAATTTCCAATTATTTGTAGTGGAAGTTCCGGATGTCAGTTGTTCTCAAGGAGAACAAGATTTGGAACTATGTCAGTTCTGTTTTTTTGGTTACCGCAAGAGATCCTATTGCTTTGGATTTTCATGAGGTCAAGGAGGCCATGGCTTAGAGGATTATCCTGGATGTGAACGATCACGATATCCCACACTTAGCTGAGAAGAAGACAACCAAGGAGATGTGGGATGCAATTAAGAACTTATTTGAGGAGAAGAATGAGAACCGGAAGATGGCCTTGAAGGATAAGCTGCATGATGCCAAGATGAGGAAGGATGAGAGTGTTTCTTCTTATCTTACCCAACTAGCTCAAGTGAAAGATGAGCTGGCAGCAGTTGGAGAGGTCATATCGGATTCAAATTTGGTGAGGATGTCCTTGAAATCCTTCACCAAGGAATGGGAAGTCTTCTTGAAGTGTGTGGTGGGTCATGCACATCTTCCATATTGGAGAAGGTTGTAGGATGATTTCACCTAGGAGGAGATCCAGGAAGGATCTCAGAGCAATGGAAAAAAGACATATGGAGCTTATGAGAATGTTTCTCTTACTACAAATAGAAAGAAGAAGGGAAGTTCCATGAGGGACTTGAGTAGAGTCAGATGTTATTATTGTAACCAGTTGGGGCACCTTGCTTCTCATAAGAGGAGGAAGAAGAAGAAGGAACCAGAGGGGCCCAAGACAATTGCTAAAGAAACCATGGACGACTTTGCTTCCAAGTATGACATGGAATTTTCTTTGGTTACCCTAGTGTCCAGTGTCGGTAGCGGAGGATTTGGATAGTGGAGCCTCTTTCAAGATGACGGGAATCTGGCGAGTATTCCTAAATATCACAGAGACAGGTCCTGATCGATAGGTGGTAAATGAAGGTGGTATGGCACAAGTTGTACATGGAGTTGGAAGGGATAGGTTCCAACTCGAGTATGGAGGATTCTTGGAGTTTGTTGGAGTTCTGTTTGTTCAGGATTGAGGGTTAACTTTCTCTCAGTATCATCCTTCGAGGATGTAGGATATTGTAATTTGTTCAAGAAGGAACATGTATTTATATATAGGGAGGGAGTGGACCCAGTGGAACTGCATTTGATCAGTGATTGGGTGAACATGTTGTATATGTTGTGAGGACATCCTTCAATGTATGATTCAACATCAGATGAGAGCATGAGGAGGCTCCTAAGACTATGGTGATGCCAAGGATTCAATCTTGCATTCTGAGAGAAGAGAGTGAGTCTCTTCTGAGAACTGGTATGAGGATAAGCTAGTGTGGTCAAACCAATGCTCAAGATGGAGTGGATTTTCCAAGGAGCTCAGGGTTCCGGGTAGCTTCCAAGAGAAGATCTTCTAGTTCAAGTTTTATGCAGGATTTGAGGATAACTCCAGGTTCAGAGGGAGATCCTACAGAGCATAGTGTGATGGGACCAGATGATGGATATGGTAGCAAATACATCCCTCGCAAAGAGGGAGTGTTAGATTTTTAGCTCAGAAGGTACTCCACATGTTTTGTCGTGTATGTGGATGTAACCTTATGTTTACACTACTAGGCACTTAACTATGTAATGGGTTTTTATAAAGTTGTAAAGTGGTTCTTTTATTAAAGTGATTTTTTAATAAAGTGTACCTTCTAATTTTAAAGTGACTTTATTTCATAAAGTGCACTTATGTAATAAAGTGAAATGTACTTTAATATTTTAAGTGATTCATTTTGGAGGGAATGAATCATGACCCTTGATCTTGAAAAAGGAAAGATTAGATCTTGGACTTTGGATTTAGGGTTGGGAAGGTGAAAAGACACTTGGGAGGTAAAAGGTCAATTTTAGATTTATAAAAGAATGCATTGGGTAGTATGCAAGACACGAGAGAAGGGGTTTGAGAGAGATTTTCCGAGAGAGCTTGAGAGATGAAAGTGGGAAGATTAGAGGGCACATTTCCCAAGACAAAGTGGGCACAAATCCAAAGGAAAAATTTATGTGTGTGTGCTGATATCATTTGTTGTTGTTGGAGGTCGTATTGTATGGTTCCGTACAGTCCATACAACAAGGAGAGAGGGCACAATTTTTGAGGAAGCTTGTTGGCACAAAAATCGAGGTTGTTTTGAGTTTTTTCTTGTTGCTGTTGGGTCGTACTGATAAGGCCATACAATATACTGTGGGCATGTTTTCCTAGGCACTGTTTTCTGGGTGGGACATACAACAGTATAGATTTGGCATGTTTTTCAAGGAAGAATTTGTGGGGGAAAATTTTGGTGTTGTGATGTATTTTCTATTGGCTGGAAAATGTGAGTTTGTTGTTGATATGTACCTTCCTAAATCTGAATAATAAAATCTCTCTCTCTCTCATTGGGTTTCTCCACATTAGGGTTTTCCCTGGCATTTACTTAAATTTTTGAGTTATTCATGGGTGATTGAATATTGTTCATTGTTTTTATTTATGTTGCATATTTTCTTAGCAATGTGTATTTCTGCTTATGGAAATTTCTAAATGTGGGTTTGAGACATTTCAGATTTCATGCAAGACAATTATCTCTAGGTTTGAGACAATGAATCATGACCCTTCATATTGAAAAAGGCAAGATTAGATCTTGGCCTTTCGATTTAAGGTTGGCAAGGTGAAAAGACACTTGGGAGTTAAAAGGTCATTTTAAGATTTATAAAAGAATGCATTGGGTAGTGTGTAGGACACAAGAGAAGGAGATTGAGAGAGATTTTCCAAGAGAGCTTGAGAAAGGAAAGTGGGCAACTTAGAGGGCACATTTCCCAAGACAAAGTGGGCACAAATCCCAATTTAAAATTTATGTGTGTGTGCTGATATCATTTGTTGCTGTTGGAGGCCATACTGTATGGATCTGTACAGTCTGTACAACAAGGAGAGAGGGCACGATTTTTTAGGTAGCTTGTTGGCATGAAAATCGAGGTAGTTTCGAGTGTTTTCTTGTTGTTGTTGGTTGGTACTGATAAGGCCATACAAAAGACTGTGGGCACATTTTTCTAGGAACTATTTTTTGGGTCGATCTACAACTGTACGGATTTGGCACGTTTGTCAAGGCAGGATTTGTGGGCGACCATTTTGGTGTTGTGAGGCATTTTCTCTTAGATAGAAATTGTGAGTTTGTTGCTGATATATACTTTCCTGAAGCTGAATAATAAAATCTCTCTCTCTCTCTCTCTCTTGTTGGGTTTCCCCACATTGGGGTTTCCTTGACATTTGCCTAAATTTCTAATTTATTCATGGGTGATTGAATGTTGTTCATTGTTTTTATTTCCGCAACATATTTACTTAGCAATGTGTATTTTTTCTTATGGAAATTTATGAATGTGGGTTTGAGACATTTCAAAGTTCATGCAAGACAGTTATCTCTAGGTTGCTAAGTGTATGACAAAATATTTGTTTGCTGATTTTTGTCATTAAAATTAACATGGTATCAGAGCTTTTTCTCTGATTGACAATGAACAGTGAGATTTTTGGGCAAGGTTGAAGGGGGAAAATTTGTGATTGTTTTCCTTGAGCTGTGAAAGAGAATATGGATGCATGCACTAGATTTGAAGATTGATTGGATGGAATTTCCAACTATTTGTAGTGGAGGGTTCGAATGTCATTTGTTCTCAAGGAGAACAATATTTGGAACTATGTTAGTTATGTTGTTGTGGTTCCCGCAACAGATCATGTTTCTTTGAATTTGCATGAGGTCAAGGAGGCCAAGGCTCAGAGGATTATTCTGGATGGGGTGAAGGATCACCTTATCCCACACTTGGATAAGAAGAAGACAACCAAGGAGATGTGGGATGCACTTAAGAACTTATTTGAGGCGAAGAATGAGAACCGGAAGATGGCCTTGAAGGCTAAGTTGCATGACACCAAGATGGGGAAGGAGGAGAGTGTTTCTTCTTATCTTACCCAGATAGCTCAAGTGAAAGATGAGATTGCAGCAGTTGGAGAGGTCATATCGAATTCAGAGTTGGTGAGGATAGACTTGAAAGGCTTCACCAAGGAATGGGAAGTCTTTGTGAAGTGTGTGGTGGGTCATGAGAATCTTCCATATTAGAGTAGACTGTGGGATGATTTCACTCGAGAGGAGATCCGTGAAGGATCTCAGAGAAGTGGACAGAAGACGGATGGAGATGATGAGAATGTTCCTCTTACTGCAAAGAGAAAGAAGAAAGGAAGTTCTGGGACGGACTTGAGGAAAGTCACATGTTATTGTTTTAACCAATTGGGGCACCTTGCTTCTCATTGTACTGAGAGGAAGAAGAAAAAGAAGGAACCAGAGGGTCCTGATACAACTGCTACAACAACCATGGAGGACTTTGCTTCCAGGTATGACATGGAATTTTCTTTGTTTACCTTAGTTTCCAATGTCGGTAACAAAGGATTTTGATGTGATATCAGATGGATTGTGGATAGTGGAGCCTCTTTCCACATGACGAGAATCTGGCAAGTATTCCTAAATATCACAGAGACAGGTCATGATTGACAGGTGGTATGGCATAAGTTGTACCTGGATTTGGAAGGGTTAGATTCCAACTTGAGTATGGATGATTCCTAGAGCTTGATGGCATTCTCTTTGTTCCAGGGTTAATGGTTAACTTGCTCTCAGTCTTAGCCTTGGAGGATGTAGGATATTTTACTTTCTTCAAGAGGGTACATGTCTTTATCTATAGGGAGGGAGAGGACCCGGTGGAACTGTAGTTGATCGGTGATCAAGTGAATAGGTTACATATGTTGTGAGGACAACCTTCAGTGTATGATTCAACGTAGAATGAGGAGCATGAGGAGGCTCCTGAGACTGCGGTGGTACCAAGGATTTAGTCTTGCATTCAGAGAGAAGAGAGAGAGTCTCTTCTGAGCACTGGTAGGAGGCTCAGCCAGTGTGGTCGAACCAATGCTCAAGATGGAGTGGATTCTCCAAGGAGCTCAGGGTTCCGGGTAGTTGCCAGGAGAAGGTCTTCTAGTTCGAGTTATGTGCAAGTATTGAGGATAACTCCAAGTGCAGAGGGATCTCCTACAGAGCAGAGTGTGATGGGACCGCATGATGGAGATGGCAACGAGTACATCCCTCGCTGAGAAGGAGTGTTATCTTTTTAGCTCAGGAGGTACTTTGCATGTTTTGTCTTGTATGTGGATGCAACCTTATGTTTACACTACTAGCCACTTAACTTTGTAATGGGTTTTTATAAAGTTGTAAAGTAGTTCTTTTGTTAAACTGAATTTTTAATAAAGTGTACATTCTAATTTTAAAGTGACTTTATTTCTTAAAGTGCACTTATGTAATAAAGTGAGATGTACTTTAATATTTTAAGTGATTCATTTTGGAGGGAATGAATCATGACCTTCATCTTGAAAAAGGAAAGATTAGTTTTTGGCCTTTGGATTTAGGGTTGGGAATGTGAAAAGACACTTGGGAGGTAAAAGGTCATTTTCAGATTTATAAAAGAATGCATTGGGTAGTGTGCAAGACACAAGAGAAGGGGATTGAGAGAGATTTTTCGAGAGAGCTTAAGAGAGGAAAGTGGGAAGCTTAGAGGGCACATTTCCCAAGACAAAGTGGGCACAAATCCCAAGGGAAAATTTATGTGTGTGTGTGTGTGTTGATATCATTTGTTGTTGTTGGAAGCCATACTGTATGAATCTATACAATCTGTACAACAAGGAGAGAGGGCACAATTTTTGAGTCATCTTGTTGGCACAAAAATCAAGGTTGTTTGGAGTTTTTTCTTGCTACTGTTGGGCCGTACCGATGAGGCCATACAGTAGACTGTGGACACATTTTTCTAGGCACTACTTTCTGGGTGGGACATAAAACAATATAGATTTGGCATGTTTTTCAAGGCAGAATTTGTGGGGGGTAGTTTTGGTGCTGTGAGTTATTTTCTCTTGGCTAGAAATTGTGAGTTTACCATTGATATGTACTTTCCTGAATATGAATAATAAAATCTCTCTCTCTCTCGTTGGGTTTCCACACATTGGGGTTTTCTCTGGCATTTGCCTAAATTTCTGAGTTATTCATTGGTGATTGAATGATGTTCATTCTATTTATTTCCATTTCATATTTGCTTAGCAATGTGTATTTCTGCTTATGGAAATTTATGAATGTGGGTTTGAGACATTTCAAATTTCATGCAAGACAATTATCTCTAGGTTGCTAAGTGTATGACAAAATATTTGTTTTCTGATTTTTGTCATTAAAACTAACATGATATCAGAGCTTTGTCTCTGGGTGATAATGAACAGTGATATTTTTCGGCAAGGTTGAAGAGGGAAAATTTGTGATTTTTTTCCTTGAGCTGTGACAGAGAATATGGCTACATGCATTAGATTTGAAGAACAGTTGGATGGCATTTCCAACTATTTGCAGTGGAAGGTCCAGATGTCAATTGTTCCCAAGGAGAACAATATTTGGAACTATGTCAATTATGTTGTTGTGTTTTCCACAACAGATCCTGTTGCTTTGGATTTGCATGAGGTAAAGGAGTCCAAGTCTTAGAGGATTATTCTGGATGGGGTGAAGGATCACCTTAACGCATGCTTGGATGAGAAGAAGACATCCAAGGAGATGTGAGATGCACTTAAGAACTTATTTGAGGTGAAGAATGAGAACCAGAAGATGGCCTTGAAGTCTAACTTGCATGATACCAAGATGGGGAAGGAGGAGAGTTTTTCTTCTTATCTTACCCAAGTAGCTCAACTAAAAGATAAGTTGGCAGAAGTTGGAGAGGTCATATCGGATTCAGAGTTGGTGAGGATAGCCTTGAAAGGCTTCACAAAGGAATGGGAAGTCTTCGTGAAGTGTGTGGTGGATCGTGAGCATCTTCCAGATTGGAGCAGGTTGTAGGATGATTTCACTTAGGAGGAGATCTGGGAAGGATCTCATAGCAGTGGGTAGAGGATAGATGGAGCTAATGAGAATGTTTCTCTTACTGCAAAGAACAAGAAGAAAGGAAGTTTTGATAGGGACTTGAGAAAATTCATATGTTATTGTTGTAACCCGTTGGGACACCTTACTTCTCATTGTCTTGAGAGGAAGAAGAAGAAGAAGGAACCAGAGGGGCCTGAGACAGATTCTACAAAAACCATGGAGGACTTTGCTTCCAAGTATGACAAGGATTTTTCTTTGGTTACCCTAGTTTCCAGTGTTGGTAGCGGAGGATTTGGAGGTGATATCAGATGGATTGTGGATAATGGAGCCTCTTGCCACATCATGAGAATCTAGCAAGTATTCCTAAATATCACAGAGATGGGTCCTGACCGACAGGTGATAAATGAAGGTGGTATGGCGCGAGATGTACGTGGAGTTGGAAGGGTTATATTCCAACTCGAGTATGGAGGATTCCTGGAGTTTGATGGAGTTCTCTTTGTTCCAGGGTTGAGGGTTAACTTTATGTCAGTCTTGGGAGGTACTTGAGAAAATTCAAATGTTATTGTTGTAACCCGTTGGGACACCATACTTCTCGTTGTCCTGAGAGGAAGAAGAAGAAGAAGGAACCATAGGGGCCTGAGATAGTTGCTACAACGACCATGGGAGACTTTGTTTCCAAGTATGATAGGGAATTTTCTTTGGTTACCCTAGTTTCCAGTCTAGGTAGCAGAGGATTTGGAGGTGATATCATAAGGATTGTGGATAGTGGAGCCTCTTGCCACATGACAGGAATCTGGCGAGTATTCCTAAATATCACAGAGACATGTCATGAATGACAGGTGGTAAATGAAGGTGGTATGGCGTGAACTGTACTTGGAGTTGGAAGGTTTATATTCCAACTCGAGTATGGAGGATTCATGGAGTTTGATGGAGTTCTCTTTGTTCTAGGGTTGAGGGTTAACTTTCTCTCAGTCTCAGCCTTGGAGGATGTAGGATATTGTACTTTGTTCAAGACGGAACATGTCTTTATCTATAGGGAGGGAGTGGACCCGGTGGAACTGTAGTTGATCGGTGATCGAGTGAACATGTTGTATATGTTGTGAGGATAACCTTCAGTGTATGATTCAACGTCGGATGACGAGCATGAGGAGGCTCCTGAGACTGTGGTGCTACCACTGATTCAGTCTTTCATTCTGAGAGAAGAGAGTGAGTCTCTTCTGAGCACTGGAAGGAATCTCAGCCAGTGTGGTCGAACCAATGCTCAGGATGGAGTGGATTCTCCAAGGAGCTCAAGGTTATGGGTAGCTTCCAAGAGAAGATATTCTAGTTTGAGTTATGTGTAGGTGTTGAGGATAACTCCAGGTTCAGAGGGAGCTGCTATAGAGCACATTGTAATGGGACCAGAGGATGGAAATGGTAGCGAGTACATCCCTCGCTAAGAGGGAGTGTTATATTTTTATCTCAGGAGGTACTCCACATGTTTTGTCTTGTATGCAGACATAACCTCATGTTTACACTACTAGGCACTTAACTTTGTAATGGGTTTTTATAAAGTTGTAAAGTGGTTCTTTTATTAAAGTGACTTTTTAATAAAGTGTACCTTCTAATTTTAAAGTGACTTTATATCATAAAGTGCACTTATGTAATAAAGTGAAATGTACTTTAATATTTTAAGTGATTCATTTTGGAGGGAATGAATCATGACCCTTCATCTTGAAAAAGGAAAGATTAGATCTTGGCCTTTGGATTTAGGGTTGGGAAGGTGAAAAGACACTTGGGAGGTAAAAGGTCATTTTCAAATTTATAAAAGAATGCATTGGGTAGTGTGCAAGACACAAGAGAAATGGATTGAAAGATATTTTTTGAGAGATCTTGAGAGAGGAAAGTGGATAGCTTAGAGGGCACATTTCCCAAGACAAAGTGTGCACAAATCCCAAGGGAAGATTTATGTGTGTGTTCTGATATCATTTGTTGTTGTTGGAGGTTGTACTGTATGGATCTATGCAGTCCGTACAACAAAGAGAGAGGGCATGATTTTCGAGGCAGCTTGTTGGCACGAAAATCAAGGTTGTTTGGAGTTTTTTCTTTCTATTGTTGGGTTTTACTGATAAGGCCATACAACAGACCGTGGGCACATTTTTCTAAGAACTATTTTTTGGGTGGTGTTATCACTCCAAGAAACTCCTTAGGGTTGTAGACTAAGGATGCTTGGTAACTTAATAAAATAATGTGTAGGTATGCTTGGAACAATGGGATCACTCAATGATTAATGTAATAGACAACTCATCATACATTCAAATGAAACAATGCTTTTAGAAAACAATAATCAGACCAGATATTTTAAAAGGAGAGGATGAAGAATACTAATCTTGATTGCCAAATACAACTAGGTGTAGGGCTTAATGCAAGGTAGTAAGAAATACTTCACTTCAAGTCTATGAGCTTAATAAAGAGATGACAGTCTTTAAAAGATAAAATAAACTGAAATAAAGTACAAAAAAAGGATGCATGAATATTTCTGATATTGAAAGCAAAAGGAGACTGTAATTCTATTATCTAATGAGAATCTATACAGTAGCCAAAAATGTCTTCCCAGTTTGAACCCCTTGGTCCTCCAAATGTCTTTGGCTTTATAGCCTTACAAGATGAAATCTAGATCCTTGAAAGATGGATCAGATTTGCTAAAAATAGTTAAATCAAAATAGATACAACAAGTGTAGGATGAGATCCTATAAAAATAGATCTAGAATACTAAAAATGGAAAATCAAAACAAAATAGCAAAAGATCCAATCTAATGATCTCTAAGAGTAGTAGATTGCTAATGAAGTGTAGTTTTAACCTCCCAAGGTTGTTTGATTTGGTCCTCCAAAGATAAAATTCGAATTTGGTGAAGTGTGCAAAAACCCTGATTTTCTGCCTTTGAAAAAGATACCAAAATCGATTGAAACACCTCTTCTTTCCCTTATCCATCAAAAATAACCATTGAATCAGACTTGATAATTCAACAACTGTCCATTTGAAGTGGTTTCAAACCATTCAAACTCAAAAAATCCTGATCTGGGCAAAAATTCGGTCATTATGGCCATGACAGGCTTTCACCAACTTATTTACCTAAAAATCTGCTCCTTAGCTGGTGAAAAGCAGAGCTTTCACCAACTAACTAGCAAAGTTCAAGACGAGTTAGCTGGTGAAAGCACATATTTTTTTAAAATCAAATTTCTCAGTCGTGGAGATTATGTTTTACGTGCTTGAATAGTCGATTGACATCTAGAAATCCTAAGCTCGAGAAGGTAATCAAAAGTTCCCTGGAAGATTAGGCATCATTCTTTAAAAAATGCCAATGCATTTTTTATCACTAACAACTGGCTCCAACTGGGATGGAGACCTCCCTGCGAGGTCTCCAAGAACCTGGCAGACCCTATGCCTTTAGTATTGGGCATGGAGTCATTCATCCTTTACAATTTATCATCTGGCTATTTTCCAAAGCTTGTTGTTGTCTTTCCCAATATTATTTATCCGTAGCATGTCTGCTTCAAACTCCCCTGGAAATGTTGTTTTCACATTGACATGGCATCTGTTGTGGCAATATCTTCATTCAGAAGAAAAGTGTTGAACATAGGCAAGATGGTGAGATATGTAACCATGGTTTTGAAAATTCCAGGATAACTTCAACCTTGAAATGAGAGTATTGCAGGTAGCTTGAGGTCTTTGAATTTTCATTTTCCAGCAGCTTCATATACAAAGCATTTGTCTTGAGATGCCCTGGTGTGTTGAATCAAACACTTCACCCTACTCAGTTTCTTCGAAGAGCATCATTGCACCTTGTGAACCAATGTCCATCTCTGTTTCGATCTCCATATCAATGCAATTTGTTCAGTCATGTCATTTCCCTGAAAGGACTCTGGAAGAATATTTTCAGAAGATAACTGATCCATATTGAATTAGAAGACCGAGCCAGCCACCTAGGTCCTCTGAAATAAAATGTACCAAAATCCAATATATATTGCCACAAATCTGGATCTTGGCTGCCTAGCCATGATGAATATAGATATCAGAGATCTTCTTCCTCCTATAAGCCCATGGCTCAAAACCTTGTTAATGAATGATT
>JZKD02S2050052.1:696657-723214 GCA_000966675.3 Picea glauca | reverse complement strand
ATTAGGGTTTTTGTCTCTCAAACTCTTTATAAGAGTGAGGACCCTCATTGTAATAGTGTACAGTTCAATAATAATATCGTTCAATGTTTACGGATATCATGTTTTTGGTATCATAATCCCACGTAGGGTTTCTTTGGTTCTCATAATAAAATCATGCACCAAGCATGATAAGCATGTGAACCAAAAAGAAAAAATACAAAAAAAAAATCTCTAAAGTACAAAAATTTAAAAATACATGTTACAAAAGAACCATGCAACATTGCTTCTTATTCATAGTACTTCTTTAGATAAAGTCAATTGCGAGGATCGAGAAAGGATTTATTTCATAGTAAACTAACTCATAGGACCCTTTTTGTGACACATGGCTCATAATTTAAGGACCATGCCAAAGAGGTTCAAATTTCCTAGCCTCTAACTTTTCATGAACTTCATAGACCAAAACTAAATCTCCTTCAACGTTTAAGTGAGGACAAACATTTCTATCATATTGGTCTTTAACGTGCTTCTTATGAGTCTCATTAGCCAATGCCTTGATGATTTTAATCAAGACTTGCCAAATAAATGATACATTCTTCCTCTGTAGAGGTATTAGGCAAGAATTTTACAACTAACTTAAAGTATACAAGGAGGCTTTACATACTTGATCCCTTGGGTTAGGAATCAACCAAGGTCTCACTTGACTCATTTTAAAATCAAGTGATATGAGGTTAAAAAAGTTGGTTCCCTAATACCTTGCTCAATACCGCATACACAATGCCAACTAAATCTCTAGCTGTGAGGCTTAAACACATTCTTCCCAAGATTGTTCGACCAAACCAAAATCAATTCATTAGGGGAAGATACATCCTTGACAACATCATCATTGTTTGGGAACCTTTGGAATTATCCTAGATTCCTTGTTCATCAATAATAACTTTGAAAAGGTATATGACCATTTTGATTGGTCCTTCCTTTTGGGTATTATTAAATCCTTTGGGTTTGTTCCTTACTTTCTTACCATTGAGTGAACTCTATTTGTGTTGGCCTTAGCCTATATTTCTATTAACTATAGTAAATCATAGGAGATCGGGTTTTTCAGGTCCATTTGACAAGGTTTCCCTTTGGCAGCAACACTATATATCTAGGCCATAGAGGGTGAGGGTATATTCATAGTTCCAAATTCAACTTGGGAGCTATTTAAGGGATTCATCTCCCTAAGTTAGATGCTTTTAGATAGTTAATGGAAAATTTGTTGATGATTTTTCCTTGACTATAGAAAAGGATCAACAATACTAGGATCATGCCATAGATTGTTTGAATGTATTTTGTATTGCTTATAGAGTCCAACATCCAGTGGATAAATATGTTATGCTATAGGTAGAGCCACCACCATATGATTGATTGGATTTCCTCCAAGGAACAAACCTATATTTGACCAAAACATAATTTTAACATTTTGGTTATTCTTTTCACTTTCCATATCTTTCCAAAGGATATCTATAAAGTGATGGTGTAGTGAGTGGAGAATAATATAGATAAATGTATCATCAAACTTATGATGTTGGAAGCTGAAATCCAAATATACACCAAAGTATTGGAAACCACCCATGTGTGCTTCTCCTCCTATTGGGTTCCATCATATACATCCTACAACTCTCTTGAAAATGCCCTTTAACATTTTCTCTGGGATAGCTATGAGAAAAACCCTAAGTTACATAGAGTAAATTAGGAATTATGTTCAATCCCTCAAGAATATAGTGGATTGGGTTTATTAGAACCAAGGTTCAAGCCTAGTGGATTGGGTTTATTAGAACCAAGGTTCAAGCCTAGGATTTCTATTCCTAGTGGGTAATTTAGGTAGTGGAAGTAAACTGATCTTAGAAGGTGATTCGAAACCACATAAACTAAGGACTACCAACATGAAAAAAAATTGCAAGGTATTTCTCTCCAAATTATCTTGGTCAGTCCCTCTAGGGTTAAACTTTTGAGCAATTTGTTATTCAAAGCATTCAAAAGTGATCAAGCCCTTCTTGGTTTGGAAAGAGCCATCCCTATGAATTAGTTTTTTGTTTTAACAATCACTAGTTTGGTGGTTTCCATTGATATATTTTTGTATATAAGCCACCATTTCATTGGACACGTCAGTAGTGCAACCCCAAATTGACATGTTAACTTTTCCATGTCAGTCATTACACATCACCTGCCATGTCATCCCATATGGTCCTTAATTCCATGAGTGTTCAAAGGAATGTTGTGAGAGATTTAGAACGTAAAAGAAAGTGAAACTTGTCGACACAGCTGACGTTCATCGGTCATCAACGAGTCAGGTTGTAGTTTGTGGAACACAAGAGATGGGTCTCCCTGTCAATGGATGATACTCCATCGACATCAGCATTTTTCACTCCAAATATAGAACTTCCCATGCATAAATACTATGTTTTTACCGATATTTCATCAACATCGGCCATTCACTCTCCCAAAATGCCATCTTTGACACATAAAGTATCATGCCGATAGATGAACCCTTCAATGAATAATTTTTAATCTGGATAGTTTAATTTCTAATTGATTATCTAGGTATGCTTTTTAGTCTCTATAATTGCCATGTTTATCACATGATTTCAAATGAATTGCGAGCTCAACGATCTTTTTCTTGTGCCGAAAAATGTCACCACAAAGACCAACAACTCGAGAGTCCCCGAAAACACCTAAGGGGAAGAGCATACAAACTGGTGAAGCTTTGAATCTAGCAACCGTTGGAGAGATAGAGCGTGTGCTGAAATTCAAACTTGTATTTTGGATGCCATAGAAGAAGGTTTTCACTCAGCCACCACTATATAGAGATATTGATTCGAGCACCCCATCGAAGGCACTTTTTCCCACCTAGAATGAATTATTCGATAAAATATATCACTTTGATTTGCTAGAATTTACACCCCATAGTGACTTGAAAGTTAGAATCCTAGATGACCGGGTTTTTCCGAACATCAAATGCTCCTTATTGCACATGGTAGCCTCCAGGACCCCTCTCCTACCTTGCATAGAGGCTTTAGAATGGATAATCAATCACATAGACACCTATTAGTGTTTAATAAATGATGTACATGGGCAGTGTGTGGGAGTTTTTCTACGAGTATAAGTAAACAAGTAATATAAGCTCAGGGACCCTAAATTTAGGCTAAGCATTGATTTTGTGGTTAAATTATATGAGAGGCATGATACCTGTAGATTGCTAGCATCTTGGTGGAAAAAGGAATGAAAGTTTGTAAACATAATTACTAGATTGTATAGTATTGTAAACCTAAGAGAACCCTACATGTATATAATGGAATTGATTTGTTGATTGTATCGGGAGAAAGACTGCTCTAGGTTCTCAAAATATTGGATGTCCCTAGCCTACACTGTGGCAATATTGAGAAGTATTTTTAATTAGGGAACCATCGTATCCAAACAACTAAGTACCATAATAGAGTAGGCCCAAAACCCAAAGCTAGGAGATGCACCCTCCTTTTACATGAAATCTTATTTGTTAGATGTATTTTGTTGCAGAAACATCTTTTCAAGGATGGGCTTGATTTGGCATGTATCAGACCTACCAATTCATGTATATTTTAGTGACCTATGGGAGAATAGGTACAACAAATCTTTTGTCGTGATATGCGATGAATTTCTATCCAGGTTACACTTCATCATTTTCAAAAAAGTGTGCCCAAGGCTCTCAAAGTCAACAAAAAACATAATCTCCCTGATTGGACACTGGTATTGGAGGAGAAGATTACCTATATCAGAATTTTTGAATCCACTAGAGCTATGAATCTACTGTTAGCCTATGTGCTAGACTGATTGGTCCTAGAATAAAT
Organism: Picea glauca; assembly: GCA_000966675.3. Taxonomy (NCBI): domain Eukaryota; kingdom Viridiplantae; phylum Streptophyta; class Pinopsida; order Pinales; family Pinaceae; genus Picea; species Picea glauca. The sequence goes on along the minus strand of JZKD02S2050052.1, from coordinate 719,375 downwards.
TTTCTATCAAACCATTATGCAAGGTTTTAATGCTTCATTGGTGAAGGACGAGAAGAGGGATTTCATCCCATATGGCTTCCAAGTGGGATATTATTTCGTAAAATATACCACACAGGAAAAAAAAAAAAAGGCCTAAGTCACTTGGAATGTAGGTTCCTGATAGTTAGGTACTGTAAGAATGACCCTAAGAATTTAGTATCCTCTACCTTGTTGATGCTAATTAGGGAGCCAAAGTAAGAAAACTACTAGGAGCAGGGATGGCCATATATTACGCCACCATCGATAGAGAAAGTGAATATGAAAGAGAAGGAGAGGCCATGAGAAGAGAGATTGAACACCTTAGATATCAGACTGAGTATTATAAAAATACCTCTCAAGCATTCATAATTATAACGACAAAATTCATAGATGAATATAATAGGTATAAGTTGGAAAGGGACATTTTCATGGCCCAAACTATGAATTATTAGGAGGAGGCTATCTCTGATGACACACAAAGATATTTTGAGGTTATCTAAATGGGTGCACAGGTCCTTGTCTCAGATAGAATACATTAAAGAAATACAAAAGGGTCGAGGAGGAGAAGAGCATGGAATCAAAATGCTCATAGATGATAGCATATAAAGGATATAAAGGGAATCCAAATATTTTGTCTAGGTAGTGGTTGAAACACAACGAAATATGTAGGTAATATGGGAAGAATGTCTTGGACGCTAGGAGGAAATAAATGAGAAAATGAGAGAGATTCAGTTCCTTGAGTTTGGCTCACCAAATTTTTTTTGAGACCCCAATGATATTATGAAACAACACATGGTTCAGGACCAATAATATGAGTCAAGTTTTCTACAAATAACCACCTTGTCAAGAGGTTAGGCTAGGATATTTGTGGAAGGCCCGATAAGAACATTGTTGGTTTTACAACACAATGTTGGTAGGCTGGACAAGTTCAAAAAGTGTACTATGGAAATGAAAGAGGTGTTAAGTGCCCCGATGGATCAACACTGATTCCCCTATATGAATACATGTGAAGATATTTTCACCCAATGGTTTTAATATGACAAGGAAATCCCGTTGGAGTAATATTTTGAGGAACTCAATGATGACTGCAGGAGTACTCGTGGATCAGTCCACATTGCTATCTATTTTCTTTACTTAGACTAGACTTTAAAGCTATTTTTAGACATTTTGATTTTGATAAATAAGGGAATCGACCATGCAACCATTGGTTGATGGTTTTGGTATGAAATTTTGTTATTAGTGTTGAGAACTATTTCCCATCACCATTGTTAATTGAGAAGCTTAGAGAGAGCCACAGGCAATTTTTTTCCAAACTTGTGGGTGTGACCAAATCTGTGGATTGTTTCTACATTTGTTTAGCAACCATAGGAATTTAGTAAGATCGTTAATATTTTGATTTTTTCAATTTTCACATGCAACTCTACATGACTAATTTGAGATTGAAAATTTATTCATAGTGATCTGATAGTAAAACCCTAGCTATTATCACTGAACAACTTTACACTAAAATTATTGACTTAAAACATATGCATCGAAAACACAAATATCATAGATGAATAATCAATATACACGAGACACAATTTTAGTTCTGTAATCTTGTTATCATCATAAATCCTAAGGGAAAAACCAGCCCTCCTAGCCAATACAATATCACCAAAATCTAAGGACAACCTTGTCCTCCAACTTCACCAAAAATGAGAACAACCATGTTCTCCAATAACCATACAAATTAGAAAACAAAACCTCAACAATATCTGGAAATCTCCTTTGCACATGAATCTTCTATAGACCACCTATATGACCTGTTGACGTCACTTGTTAGCTTGTATGGATATCTACCTAATTAGAAACTCAAATATGTGATTCACCAACTAGCAACCCGTGGACATACATTGGTTGTTCTCCTGCAAACCACGTATATCCTATAGATGATTTGTCCATGTGCAACCCATGTATATATGTTCTTTGTCCTCCTACAAATTGTGTATGGTACAAAAACGTCACTCCACATGTGAAACCTTCTTCACTTCTCTCTCTTGGGCCAGATTCACCACCTTGTAGAATTAGCCTTTGTTGAGATCGCCAATCCTCCTAGCACAAGTACAGACTCACTTATGCTAGCTCCATCGTGTCTCCACACACTCTACATGATGTCCACAATATGAAATGTCACAATGACCTCTCTCCTTTATATACAATCCTTAGGGTCACCATGGAATCCCCTCCACAATTCAACATCAAATTAGGCTTTCCTTGTGGGTGTGAATCCACAGCACAAGCCCACAAATCCCATTATCAAACCCATGAAGCCACCACTCAAATCCAAGGGGTTTTTCACCAAACTAAAAGTGTTTTGTGGTTCCCACAACGATTCCTGCATGCCTGATTCCTAGGGTCATGTGAGAATACCTACCCAAAGCTACAAAAATAAAAACTCCCTCTTAGTGAGGGAGGTATTCTCACCACACTCCACAAGTGGGTATTCCTCCCGATGCTACCAAAGCATCAACACTCCCTCTTAGTGAGGGAGGCATTCCATCCTCCATCATCAAATGGAAGTATCTTTGTCTCTCATACTAGATCCTCTACCACAATTGCTCTCCAATCCATCTGATTGGATGCTCCCTCTGTCACGAAAGAAAATCCTTCCCTCTAGTCCTTCTGACTAGCTGCATCCTCGGTCACTGAAGAAAATCATGTTTTCTGACTTGATCCCATCCTAGAATACATCCTACTCCTAGAGGCCTCCTACCTCTCAACCTCTTGTCTGGCCATCTCAACCCATGATGCCTACCCAACATTCTTGGAATATTCCTCTCTCCCATATGGACCTAAAGGTTGGCTCCCACTGAGCAACTGACTCTCCCTCTAAGCCTCTTGACTCCATCTAAAGTCAAACTCCCTATGAATTTTCACAACCTCCAAATCTACCTACTCCCTATCCATTGTCCCCTACCTAGTCCTGGGAGGTTACTCCTCCCCACTAGATCTTGAAAGATGACTCCCAATGAACTCTATCCCTCTATGAGCATGTACTATTGTTGGGGCCACCTACCTCACCACTCATGGAGCTATGTTCTCCCTCCATACACATGCTTCTGGTGGGGCCACCTGCCTCATCAGTGATGGATCTACCTTCTCCTCCTCATCTATCTCTCTTCTCTTTCTGGTCACAAAACACATAGGCTGACCCTCTCTAACTCTAAGAACCACTGTTGATTTGAAGCTAGATCCTCTGGGTATAAACAACACATATCTAACTCAAAATAATATGTGTTACCCATTTTATATCAGTCTATGAGACTGAGAGAACACTCCTCATGAGTTCTCACACCTATAACACATTTGACACCTTCAACACCTCTCCCAACTCCAATTTAAACTATACTATACCATATCCTCGTACTACATGCTTGAATCTCGTGCCAAGATCCACACAAAAGTCTGAGCCAGTATTTGTAAAAGTGTCAAACAACTCTCTAACACATGTCATATGGAAAGATGCTTTTCTATCCACCAACTAAGTCCCCCTACTGGAAAATATAAATGAAAGAGAAGATACCAATAATATCTCTCTCTCAAACCTATTTGCAACCTCATCAACCTCTGCTACTGATGCATGATTTCTTCTTCCCTTTTCCCTCCGATATGGACATTGTGAAGCAAAATGACCATAGTCATGACACTCAAACCATTTGTATCCTCCCTGGACACCAATTGAGTCTCCTCCTGGATACAATCAGTCCATATCCTCTCAAACCCTGGTAACATCTTCGTGCATAGATCCCCTGCACAAAAGGTTCTTAAAACCTAGGAAGACCAACTCAACATCCAATAACACTTGTCCATATCGGAACAACATGACATAGTCCTACTCCTAAAACCCTGAGTCTGAGAACACACTCCTAGCACCATAACACATTTTCCACTCACAACACACCCCATGACTCCATCTGGAATATCACTACTCTAGATTCCTGTACTACATGCTTAGTCCTCCTCCCAAGCTCCTTGTACATACATGAGTTAGACATTGTGAAAGTATTGAACAAATATTGTGCCACTATAATGTGATGGTGGATCTCAATAGATAAGAATCATGCAATCCTCCAAGGAAAACATCCTACTTCCCCAAGTCACGAACATCCAATGAAATTTTACCCAAGTCCATCATCCAAGTCACCAAAAAACTCTTTTTGTCTGCACATGATACCATCAATCCTGTGTACTCATCTGAATAGTCCCAAGTTGTGGTTGGATACTCAGTATATTCTACTCTATACCTCTGTAAATCATATCTGCAGTGCCCTCATCCTCCTGGGTCAAATACCTCATACACTGTTACACCTTGACAATGTACAACTCTCCGACCCAATGAATACTCTATCTCATCAACCTGCCAAACGTTTGAAACCATCTCATCCATGCCAAAGCACCTAAGATCAACCCATCGTAACTCACCATGAAAACTCACTGAAAGTCCATCCACAAGGTTGGAAATTTTCCACACAACATACTCTTGTGATTTGGGCTCTTTGCCAATCCACCACAAATCCCAACCTACTACACCACTGAGCTGCAATAGTCTGCAACTCCTTGTTTGGAGGATCTAATCCATGTTTGAAACTAGAGACCATATAACATGTTGTCTCCTGCAACCATCATTGTAGCTCCCTCTTAGAGATATCACCTATGACCTACCCAAAACAATAACAAGAACACCACTCCTCCAGTTTTGTATCCAAAATGTGTCCTAAGATGATCCCCTTCTCTTTAGATCCCAAGATCTAATACCATGTTAATTTTCACATGCAACTCTATGTGAGTAATTTCAGATCTAAAAATTAATTCCTAGTGATATAACAGTAAAACCCTAGCTATTATTGATCCAAAATGGATCCAGGAAGGCCTAAAAATCAAATTTCTTGGAATTGGATGAAACTAGTGCCATTTTGTCTATCTCGTCGCGCTGATTCCGACCAAATAATTTTTTCCTCAAACAAACACCATATGAGAAATTTATCGTGTTCTTATGTAATTCCCAAACAGGCAAAAGTTCAACTATTCAAAGTCAACACTGATGTCAGCAGTACGACATGTGACGTCATCATGTTGACATGGTGTCATGTAGATTCGACATTTTTCAGGCCAACTTGGCACTGTATGGATTTGACACGTGTCATTGTATTGACACATGGCAATATGTACATGATGTGGCCCAATGATAGCCTGACATGTGACAATACGGATGCTAACATGGTAGGGTGATTGGGTTGTACAGATGTGATGTGGCACAACACATGGTTGTACGGTAGATGACGTGGTAGGTGACTAGGCAGATAACAGGGTTATACAGAAGCTTATGTGGCAGCTGACTAGGTTGTACGATGGTGACATGGTAGGATGACTGGATGCTGACTGTGTTGGTACGGACCAATCACAAGGTGACACATGGCCCAATCAAAGGGCTCCATGTGGCACCCCAAATTTTTCCAAAGAAAACTAGTTTAAAAATTTGTTATGGTTCCGGTGGAATCGAACCTGTGACCTTTGTGGGCACCAACGATTTTAGGGAAAGGTGCAGATCGTTCGAACTACAAGTTGGGGCTTAACCGCATTTGGAGTAAATGGTACTTAAGTAAGCATTGGCATAGATTTGAGGGGATAAGCTCCGGTCGGTGGGGGGCCAACCTCGACCAACCAGGGGTTGGATACCATGGCCTAATGGATGGTAGGGCAGGTGGAGGCTTAAGGTGTTGGCCATATAGTCATACCCATATGACCAGGACCCAATCTCGAAGGGACCCAAACATACCAGCCCAACCCTTGGCCACATGGTAGGGCGCATATGACTAAGAGCCCGAATTTCGGGGTTGCACCCGACATTTACCCATTTTGGGGGTTTTAAACCATATAATAATATTTTTAATGATTTTAAGCCTATTTTTGATGGATTTTAGTCATTTTGGCCCAAAATGACTAAAATCCCTTTTGAAGCTCCTGAAATTGAGGAGAGGAACCAGGGGAGCCCTTTTTTAGGCCAGGTCTTGGGAGGAAGTTGGGAGGATGTTACCAACTTCAAACCTATATAAACCAAAGGTTCTTTTTAGCCTTGGAGAGGTTCATAGAAGGAGAAATGTTGAGGAATTTGACAGTCAAAGCCATTTTTATGCAGGGAAGCCATTGAGGAGAGGAACTTTGCGAGCCAATTTCAGGAGCTTCGCTCAACCATTTTCATTGCCATCAGTTGTGTTGGGGTCTTGAGGTCTAGAAGAAAACATCTAGACTAGTTTGTAATCCATTTGACACTTTTCTGATGTACTTTTGAATCTTTGAAGATAAATAATAAAGCTTCACCCACTAAGACAAAGGCTCAGAGACGTAGGCGATATTTCTGAACTTCGTTAACAATTTTTTTGTTATGGTTTGCTGATTCTTTGTGCTTACTTTTAGATATCCATTTCTTATTATGGCTTCCATGTTATATCATTGAGTCTTCCTCTTTCTTCAATTCCTAAATGGTTAATGAACTCATGCTTTAAAAACTTAACCATAGTATTTAAAAGATCATTTCAGATCAATTATCACTGAACAAATTTACACTGAAATTAATGACTGAAAACATATGCAGCGGAAACACAAAGTGTTATCACTGAGAGTCACCCTCATACTACTAGAGGATAATCTCAGTACCCATTTGATTTAAATTATTTAAATAGGTTATACTTGGTGGATCAACAAGAGAAGAATAAAAGGGAGGGAAACAAATTGCTTGCAAATGCATTCTATTGGGCATGGAGTCATAACATTCTATAGATCAAATGAAATCAGGATGCCTACCAGAAAAAGGGCTTATGAAAGGATGGGTAGAAGAATAAAAGGTGAACAAAAATAAGAATATCCACTTAACATAGATCTTTTCTGAAAGATAAATAAAAGAGTGCTTGAACGATAATCAATGATTAATAGACAATTACCACAAATCCTTTGCAACTCATGAATCCATTGACCAAAGGTAGCTTTTGATCTTAAAATTCTATAAATATTACTCAATCAAGATGATAAGAAAGAATGGAAACAAGAGAAAAACATTTTTGTATCACAACTTTCATGAATATCTAATGGCAGAAATGCCTACAGTATATGCCCTTCAGGCTTACAAGTACACAGATAAACTACCCCTGCAACTCTCTCAAGCTCTTTCTAGTCATGAACCTCTTTCTCCAAGAGCTCCCTCCTTCATTAAATAGAAAATAACATCCAAAATATCCTTTGGAGGTCGCATCCCATCTCTTTCATTGGATTCAGGGCCTTGGAGATAGGTGGCAACAATCAAAGAGACAAAAATCCAACAAACTACTAAAATTTAAGAAGTTGTTGGAAGTCATTAATACATCTATTTCCAACTCACTGCATGAGGTTTTAATGGAGATAAAAAGTATGTGCAAGTGTCCTTTAGCATTTTACTGGTCTTGGAAAAGTCATTCAAACCCTCCTTGACAGGTGGCAAACAAGGCGAATATCCAATAATTGTTTGAGTTAGCAACACCAGTTTGCAGTGCACTTGTTGGACATGGTGTTTTAATTTTATCTATCAAATTCCAAAATGGGTTAGGTTGATTTTTGGTCATCAGTGCAATTCCATAATCATGCTCCTCTACAAAAAATTTCAAAAGAACCCACACCACCATTTTGTATTTATGATACAATCTTTAGAAAAAGTTGCTACATGAAATGAGTTCGTAGCGCCTTTGACAGCGTCGCTGCAAACTTTCCTATAGGTGTTGTTTTGTGCCAAATAAACTCAACTAATGCCAAAACCATGCAATAATACTTGAAAACCTATGATCAACCTTATACAACTTTCAAGTAATGAAAATAACTTGCATAAACAGTATATTCATAGCAGCATAGGACAAAACATTCCTTAGATTTGAAAGCCTGCATATATAATATATCATAGGACATAATTCTTTATCCTCTTCTTGTTGATGAACATTACACTAATTGTTCTTCAAGATCTTAATCCACCATAAGTTGTTAAAGATATTTCGTAGCACCAAAAGTGGTAGAATGTGACATTTTGCAGTGCACTGTGAGTTCGTAGCGCCTTTAACCAGTTTGCATCGCATTGTGTTTTAATGAAAATGGAGATGAATTTAATACATTTATTTCTTTACAAATGATGACTATTACCATCATGACATGAAGACTCTTGTACATGCGTTTCAGATTAGCTTCCTAGACTTAGCAAAAACCAAGACCATGATTTATTGTTATAACACATGACTCAAAACTTTGAGACCATACCCCTATGATTCAAACCTAAGATTTTAAACATGACTGAGATAAGAAAGACTAATTACATGACTTACCAAGACCAATGAGGTATTTCTGAGAAAAAACTTAGAAAAAAATAAAAATGAGGGAAAACCAAAGACTAACGATGTGCTTCAATACATATCATGTGCTAACACAAAGATCAAAGATGAATCATCAATATACTTGAGAAACAATTTCAGTTCTATAATATTGTTATCATAAAAAATGATAAGGGAAAAACCAGCCCTCCCAAACAATACAATATCACCAAAATCTGAGGACAACATTGTCCTCCAAAGTCACCAAACTAAGAACAACCTTGTTCTCCAATAACCATACAAATCAGAAAAGAAAACCTCAAAAATATTTGGAAATATCCTCTATACCCAAATCTGCTATAGACCACATGTATGACCTGTTGATGTCACCTATCAACCTGTATGGATCTGTACCTTCCCAAAAACTCAGATACATGATTCACAAATTTAAAACCCATGGACATATGTTCTTTTCTCTCCTGCAAATCATGTATACCCTACATGTCATTCATCTGTTTGCAACCCATGTATATATGAACATTTTCCTCTTGCAAATCACGTATCATATGAAAAATTCACTCCACATGTGAAACCTTCTTCGCTTCTCTCTCTTGGGCCAAATTCACCACCTTGTAGACTTCCCCTTTGTTGAGATCACCAATCCTCCTGGCACAAGTGTAGACTAACTTATGCTAGCTCCATCATGTCTCCACACACTCTACATGATGTCCACAATATGAAATGTCACAATTACCTCTCTATATATACAATCCTTAGGGGTCACCATAGAAGCCCCTCCATAATTCAACATCAATTTAGGATTTCCTTGTGGGTGTGAAGCCCCAACACAAGCCCACAAATCCCATCATCAAACCCATGAAGCCCCCACTCAAATCCAAGGGTTTTTTCACCAAACTTAAAGTGTTATGTGGTTCCCACAATGATTCTTCACTTCCCAACACCTAGGGTCATGTGAGAATACATTCCCAAAGCTACAAAAATCAACATAGTTATCTTGAGTAATTTATTGACCTTTGAATGAAAGTTGGTGAAAATCGATGTGCTTTAATTTTTTTGTATAAGTACAACATATGATTTTTTCTTTCTAATCTTCTTATTATGTATCTTTGCATGCATTTCATTTATTTTCATTTCTTAAAGAATATTTTATGGTTGATGAATGGCAGTATTATTGCTAAAATTATTCTGCTGTAAATGTTGTTTACATACCACTGGATAAAGGTTATCCAAAGCTCAAACTTCTTTAAAACAAATCAGTTCTTTAAATTAGTTTCACTTTCATGCATTAAAATAGAAAATAAATAAACATAAAAAAGATATAAATAGTTTGAAGGGAACATTTGGAAACAATCATCTAATCGTTAAATCCCATCGAAAATTTTCCGAATCATAAATCTAGAGAATCACACTACTCCAAATGAAGAAGAGTCTATGTGGGCCTCATCTTTGGATGTGATTCCTACTATTGTGTTAAAGGGAATCCAATCCCCTCAACATAATTGGCACTATAAGGAGGGCCTAATGTATGGAAAGTCATCAAAACAACCCACATAAAGAAGATACCCCTAAAGAAAGAATCGATATTCAACCTGAGGTACCCTACACAATCTCTCAAGAAGAGGTTGACGTGTATAGAAGAATCACCATGACATATAATCAGTAGATCGGAGCATTACCATTAGCCTCGGTACTCCCTCATAGAAGGAGAACGATAAAAACTGTTGTGACTACACTAGAATACACTTTTGTGCACTCAGTTGAGGATTTAGTGGATTTTTCCCTAATAGAAATAGAACAACATCTAGGCTTGATCCTTGAAACACCTATTGTTACTCCACCAGCAAGTAACTATTTTGAACTAGAGAATTTAGAGTCTGAGGAAGAGGGATCTAACTCATAAGCCTCAGACTACAGGTCAAACTAAATGGGGGATAACTATGAAAACAATATGGAAGGTGACAACCAACATGGAAATAACCAGCCTTGGTTGGCCAGGGATGCCTTGGCTATATCATGCCTGTTACATAACTTGCATAGGCATCAAGAGAAACTACTTCCCAAGTTTGATGTTAAAACCTATGGATCACCTGAATATCATATTAAAAAATGCATACTGGAAATAATGTTAATGAATGTACAACATGAGGATATGGTGTGTAAATTATTTCCATATACTTTTGAGAATTCAACCTCAACCTCATACTTAAACCTCCTAGTTGGTTCCATAACTAGCTGGAAAAAATTTCAAAAGGATTTCCTAGAAAAAATTGATGAAGAGACAACCACAGGAGCCCTAATGGTAGAACTCTTTGTTTCCACCATGGGCCCCAAAGAAAAATTTAAATATTTTAATCAAATATTTACAACAATCCTAAATAAATTTCAACTAGAATTTAGACCTACTAAGGACCTGTAGATTGACGTATATGAAAATCCTATGCCAAACTTTATCTCCATGTTCATCAAAAGATCTACCAAACCTTCCTTGGCTAAAAAATTTGAAGAGGATAAAACCATTGAGTTCCAAATGAAAGGATGTGAGGAAAGCCAGACCCTTTTAATAAAGAAAGAAGTGCAACAACCACCTAAATGCGGACCCTTTTTTAATAGACCGCCAGGTAAACAAGCTAAACACAAAACTGAGAAAGAAAGTGCTAATATGGAAATACTACAAAAAATGATAGAGAAATTATCCAATGAAATTTTGGACATGAAAAGGAATGCAAGTGAAGGAACCTCTGATCAAAGGACTAATAAGCCCTTCTTTAGGAAACCACCACCTTATAAGGCCATATAACCTCCCCCAACGAATCTAAATATTGAATTAGGAGATGTGGGCTCTGATTCCTTTTGCACTTACCACCAAGAACACCATTCTGAAAATGATTTCCCCTAATGGATGAACACCATGAATTTAATGGTCAATCACTTCTTGGACGGGCGTGCCTTAATAGAACAACCTAGTGACCAAGCATCAAACACTATAGAAGATGAGGATAGTGAGCCACTTGAACAAAAAACTATGGTGGTGTGGGATATCAATCACATGATTCCTTTTGATGAGCTCATGAGGAAAAGGAGCTTCCTACTGAGGAATTGGTCATGCAAACAAGGAGCAAATGCCCTGATGCACAAAATCAACCTATCATAGCTCAAGCTTGTTGGTGCAAAATCGAGACTAGGGTTCTCGACAGTTACCAACAAAAAATATTGTTGTAGTCTAGGAACACTTATTAGGATATTTATACACTTAGGAGTTAGTTAATATCTACTTTGTCTAATGTGTCGTTAGGTAAAAGTGTGTGTGTGCATTAATATGCATTTTTAGTTAGGAAATTCAACGGTCACGATATGTTTCTGACATAGAGTGATCTAATGACTCATATTCTCCTCGATCTTAACAACTACATTCATCTGTGTCTTAACACCCGATTGGTCCATGACCTATATTTAAAGAGCATGGAGTATAATTTGTTGATGATCGATTATGAGAAACTCTCTTGTAAACTCTCTTTGTAATTGTTTTCTTTTGCATTAATAAACTACTCGAAGTGGTCACATTGGTTGGGGCCATGGATGTTTCCCTGTAGGGGTTTTACCACATCAAAACATCAGTGTGTTGATCTTTGATCTAATTGTGTGAGTGGTTACTGAAGGTGTTCTTCCTCTATTGGAAATCCTATGTTGTTGAACATGGTATCAGAGCCTGTTTGGAGACCCACTCTTGGTGTAGATCGAGATCGTGAAGCCGAGTTTCCTCACATCCATTTTCTTCCATTTCAATACATTTATGGGTTGAAAGATTTGTTCCATTGCGTCTGAAGAACTCGTTTCAATCAGGAACTCTTTTCGTTTCACTCGAAAAGGTTTTCATTTTTCCCAAGATATGACCATTTCAACTAGATTCAAAGGTATAAAGCTTGAATATGCCCTTTTAAAATTTTTGTAGAGTATTATTTTGGTTTTATTTTGGTTTTATATTGTTTGTTTTCAGGTTTCTACTTTTTTAGACCTGTGTATGCTCTTTTCTCTGCGCCCTGTGTGATCTCAAAAAATCAGAAACATATAGGAAAATGTGCATTTTCTGGGTATGCTAACTGAGATCTAACCCTTGTTGTCATCGAGAAGCGATTTTTTTTCCTTGTGTGAAAATAGTTTTTTTTAGCATGCTCTCCAAGGTCGTCTTCAAAAACAACAACAACAACAACAAAAGAAATCCTCCTTCTAAACAATACAATATGTTTTGCTAGCTCACTTGGTTAAAAGTTGCCTTATTAAGTAAGAGGCATTGAGTTCAAATCTCTCTTTTTGTTACTTTTTAAAAAAAATTCCATGCTCCATTGTAAAGTGTATTTCACTTCAAGTATAAAAGTGAATCACTATAAGTATCTTTAATATTTTATTTTAGAGTTATTTATTTTGCATGCAACTTTCCTTTATAAAGTAACTTGATTGTAAAAGTGATCCCCACTTCTTTTTATAAAATTGGGTCACTCCATAAAACAACTTATTTGTAAAAGTGAGGTTAGTTGGAGGGATATCACCACCACATGGTTCTTTGGTTACCGTTTATGACTTTTTTTAAAAGGGCATAACTTTCACATCTGAAGTCTGTTTTCAGTGTTGTTTTTTTAAAACCGCCTAATTTTTTGAGATATTTCCATCAAGATCATCATTTTCAGTTTTTAAATCCATATTATATGCATATTTAATATGGATTATTCCAGTAATCTTTTGCTTACCGACACCAACTACCTCCAATGGAAATCCCATATGGAGGATTTATTAAGAAGTAAAGGCTTGTACCGGATTACCTTGGGAAAGAAAAAATAACCCACTGATGCTAATAAGAAAGTCAAATGGGCTAATAGGAGTGACGAAGCATGTGGACTGATCGGAATGTCCATCTCTCCTGATTTAAAGTTCCACTTCAATAAATTGATGACCCTGATGAAGCTTGGGAAAAGCTTGAATCTATGTTTGGTAAACACAATATTATTCAAGCACATCAATTAGAAAATCAAATACTAACTTTCATTCCAAATGATTTTTGTTTCATTGAAGACTATCTATCTAAGTTTAAAACACTCATAATTTTATGTGAAGAATGTTAGATAAAGCTGGAAGAAGAGATTTGCATCTATATTATTATTTCTAAGCTAGGTAGTGCATATTCTGTGTTTGTATCTACCTTTTATGCCATGAGAGAGGCTCTAGGGAAAACTTATCAAAAACCCACTCTTGAGTCCTTTTGTGATGCTTTGATTAGAGAGAAATATAAGAGTGTATAACTTGGAGTGATTATCATTTCAACTACCTCAAACAAATCCTTATCTCTTAGTAGTAAGATAAACCCAAGAATCCCAAGAAGAAACATCATTGCCATAACAACAAGGAACATAAGGGTCCCAAACCCACTCAGAAATATTCAGCTCCTAATGGTGACAAAGGAGAAAAATCTAAAAATAAGAATACTGACAGACATTGCAACTTTTGTGATAAAGATGGTCATGATGATTCCAAATGTTTCAAGAAGATGGCAACTTTAGAAGCAACGATGAAGAAGAAAAACATCAATATTGATTCTACTTCTTCTTCTCATGGACATGCACTTTCTGCTTCTGGTTTCTCTTTCAATGCAACTTCTACTTTTTCTTATGATGAGTGGCTTATTGATTCTGGATCATCTTATCATATGGATCAGGATAAAGACATATTTTATGCTCTAAATGAATGTAACGCCAAGAAAATATTTTTTTGTGATGGTAGATCTCTTAGTGTTGTAGGATCTAGAACAGTTCAAGTAGATAATGTTCATTTCAATGATTTATTATGTGTTCCAAGTCTTTCTTGAAACCTTCGATCAGTATATCTAATCACTCATTTAGGTGAAGGTAAAACCATAGATTTTTCATCTCACCAAGTCGTAATCAAGGATCTAAAAGATCCTAAGCATGTTCTTGCAACTAGAATTGTTGATGATATTACCAGGTTGTACAAGTCTGACAACTTTGGGTCATCATATTTTCCATCAATTCTTGTTTCTCATAGCGATGACTTGAGAAAACTTTGGCATGAGCAGTTTGGTCATCTAAACTATCGCTCATTAAAGAAACTATGTAATCAACATATGGTGATTGGTCTTCCTCATGTTTCATGTAGAGATGGTGTTTGTGCCGATTGTGTTCTCGACAAACATCATTGGGACAGTTTTGACAAATGTGCCTCTTGGCACACCTTGGGCCCTTTGCATCTTCTTCATCATGACTTGTGTGGTCCACTTTCTTCTCCTTATTTTTCCGGGTGCAAGTATTTCTTAACTTTCATTGACGACTTTTCCACACGTACTTGGGTTTACTTCTTAAAACTTAAGAGCAAATTTTTTGACAAGTTTTTGGCCTACAAGGCCCTTGTAAAAAAGCAATCTGGACATCAAATTCAAAGGTTAAGAATAGATAATGGAGGCGAATATGTGAACAATAATTTTACAAGTTACTGCACTTCACAGGGCATCCAAATGCAACACAATGTTCCATATACACCACAACAAAATGGTGTTGCTAAGAGAAAGAACTACACATTAAAATAAATGGATAATTGTATGATCCAATCTAAGGGATTAAGCCTAAAGTATTGGGCAGAAGCCATCAACTATGAAAATTACATAGTAAATTACACTCCCACAAAGGCTCTTAAAAATATAACACTGGAAGAATCTTGGACTAAAATTAAACCAGATGTAAGTCACTTCTGTGTATTTGGCAGTGTAGCATGGGTTCACATTCCTTATGAGAAAAGGAAAGCATTGCAACCTAAAAGTGAGAAGTCTATATTTGTTGGTTATTTTGAAGATGTCAAAGGTTATAGATTTATTCAACCACATTGTAATGGAATTAGTATTAGAAGAGATGTTAAATTTGATGAAAATATCTTGGCCTGCAAGCTTAATTCGACGATTGTGCCTTCTTCAACATGCGAGCCATCTTTGACATTTGTGCCTTCTTCTGTTCTTATTCTGGCTTCTTCTTTAGATGATGCTAGTGAGGATGAAAGTCCACCTCCACATGCTCACCTTCCTCCATATGAGTCCATTGAACCTGAACCAGCACCACTGCTTCATACATGGGTCTATTCAACATGAGAAGAAACTGACGATCTTGTTAGTGATCCTTCAGATCATAGTCGGAAACGTTCTCAGTTATAGCGAGCCTATTCTCTTTTGGCTCAAGTTTTAGAGACTCTTGATCTAGAGACATTTGCGGAAGCTTCAGGTCATCCATATTGGGATACAACAATGAATAAAGAGTATCATTATTTAATGGCAAACGATACTTGCGATCTTGTACCTCTTCCAAAAGGAAGAAAACTTGTCAGATGTAAATGGGTCTACAGAACTATGTATGCATCATATGTAAGTGTTGAAACATGCAGGGATTGATTAGTTGCCAAAGTATTTTCCAAGTTGAAGGAATTGACTATAATGAAACCTTTTCCCTTGTAGCCAAAATGAATTCCATCTGCCTTGTTATTTCCCTTGCTGCCTCACAAAAATGGGAGGTCCATCAAATGGATGTTAAATCCACCTTCTTGCATGGATATTTGAAAGAATAAATATACATGGAACAACCTCCTGGCTATGTCCAGAATGACTCTAGCCTTGTTTTTCTCCTTAAGAAATATCTTTATGGTCTTAAGCAAGATCCTTGAGCTGGGTATGCCAAAATGGAAAAATTTCTTATTGACACCAGATTTTCTAGATGCCATTCTGATCCTAATATCTATACCAAGAAAGTAGGAAGCCATCTCATAATCCTTGTCATTTATTTTGATGACCTTATCCTTACTAGTAGTGACTCAAAACTTTTAAACCATGTGAAAACCATCCTTAAGAAGAAATTTGAAATGATAAACTTAGGCTTTTTGCACTATTTCCTTGGCCTCCAAGTTTTGCAAACCAATGAAGGATTTTTTCTTTCCCAGTCTAAGTATGCTTGTGACATTCTTCATTGCTTTCACATGGAATTGTAAACAAAACCCTTCTCCCTTCTAGTATGGAGTAAATCTTGTTTCCACCTGAACTTCTCCCGAAATTGATGCCACCTATACTTCTCCTGAAATTGATGCCACCTTGTACCGTTAGTTAGTTGGTAGCCTCTTATACTTCACTCATACCCATATTGATATTTCCTTCATTGTTGGTCTTATTTCCTGGTATATGCAAACACCCCATGAAATCCATTGAAAAGAAGCTAAAAGGATACTTCGGTATGTTTCGGGTACAATTCAGTTCGAGATACATTACAGTTCAAGGGGGGCTCCTTTATTGGTTCGTTTCACTGATTTAGATTGGGACGATGACCCTGATGATCGGAAGTCTACTGCAGGTTATGTTTTTAGCCTTGGTTCAGGACCTGTCACTTGGTCCTGTAAGAAACAACATGCTATTTCACTTTCTTCAGCAGAAGCAGAGTACCAAGCAACAGTAAATGCAAGTCAAGAAGCCTTGTGGCTTCAATAGATCCTTTCATAGTTTGTATTCCAACAACAAAATCCAGCCAGCCTTTGGTGCAAAAATTGGAGTTCCATAAAGCTCGCCAAAGACCCAGTTCAACATAAGTGCAACAAACACATTGAGATACACATGCACTTCATCAAAAATCTCATTCATGATCAAGTTATTGAAGTTCTTGTTTTCCCTACAAAAGATCAAGTTGCAGACATCTTCACAAAGTCTCTTACAAAAGAGAAGCTTTCCAAATTTTGCTCTATGTTAGGAGTTCATGAACTTGTCATTAAGGGGGGATAGGATCTATTTCATCCTTCCTTATCCTATTGTGTCACTATTGTAAATCCTTCCATCCTATCCCAAGTTGTTCTTAAGGGGGGATGTTAGGATATTTAGACACTTAAGAGTTAGTTAAGATCTACTTGGTCTAATGTGTCGTTAGGTAAAAGTGTGTGTATGCATTAGTATGCATTTTTATTTAGGAAATCCGATGATCACTATATGTTCCTGACATAGAGTGATCTGACAGTTCATATTCTCCTCGATCTTAACAGATACATTGATCCATGGCTTAACAACCAATTGGCCCATTATCTCTATTTAAAGAGAATGGAGGGTCATTTGTTGATGATCGATTGTGAGAAACTCTCTTGTAAAATTTCTCTGTGATATTTTTCTTTTTCATTAATAAACTGCTCCAAGTGGTCGCGTTGGTGGATGTTTCCCTGTAGGTGTTTTACTATGTCAAAAAATTGGTGTGTTGATCTTTGATCTGGTTGTGTGAGTGGTTACTAAAGGCGTTCATCCTATGTTGGAATACCTGTGTTGTCAAACAACACTAGCATATTCAACCTTCCACAAGGGAAGGAGGTCTCATCTAAAGCATAGGTAAGACTTGTGTGATGAAGGGAGTTAAAGAGAATGCAACATCATATCTAGTTATACACTACTCATATCCATATATTAACAATTAAAATAAGGTTGTGACAACAATTAGATACTAACTATATAAAAAGAAGCAGTCATGCAACAGAAACACAGATTCATTTGCAACATAACAAATAAGAATAAAACAAATTTGAAGGCCCCAAATCACTTCATTCAATTAGCAACATCAATATCAAAACCCTCGTACAACATAGATGTTATAGATCATCATTCCGCTACATATCTCTTCAATACAACATCTCACACAACGAGACCCAATCCCTTATAACCTATTATAGACTCAAAACCTACAGTAAATGAAATAGTAGATCCAGTAGTGGCCATTACAATAACCAATCATGACTATACTAACTAGATACTGATCGAGGACAAAACAACAGAGGATCGCAAAAAGTGACAATGCCTATAAAAACAACATCAACTCTCTCATTAACCCTTTTCTTGTTACATTTCTCTTTTATTTATATTTTTCACATCTTTGATAAAGTCACTTGACTAAATCAAACCTTCTCTTCACCGCTTTCTATATTTCTTTATTTTTCTCCCACGGTATTGTGTCTTCTGCCATATTCTAGAATTCCATTTGGCGTGTGATGATTTTGATTTTTTGTTTTCTTCTAGACTTCCAGCTGGTGCACAATGCTTTACCAAAATTGAGGCTTTATCGAAATGAAATGCCCAACAGGCCCTGATCACAATTGTTGACTCACCTCGAGTCAACCTTCCTATTCCTTACCAGTGTGACGCAGGGGTGTGCCACCCAGGCAGGTCCACTCTCATAGGACCTTCTTCTTCTCGGCCTGAAGAACTTGAAGGTTCTTCTATTTCCCTATCGGGAAATCTACACCCACAGAAACCTTCCCACGAGGTCTTCCCTTTACCAACGGGAGCTCAGCTAAATCTCGCTATCTCGCGAGTTCATGACTTAAAACCTCCAACTCTTCCTTTCAAATCTTGCGATACCCGATCTGGTGATACGAGTATAGCTCCATCCACATGCAACCGAGGGCTAGACTTAAATGTTAGCGCCTCTCGCAACCTCGCGACCTAGTGAAATTGTGAGTCGAACTCTTGTGCCTCCAGTTGGGATCCTCCGAGACGTGATTTGTCAAATCCGAGTTGACTCCTCCCTCGTCGGATTTCACTACTTGTAACCTTGCAACCTCATAGGTTGAGCCATCGGGATTTTCCCCTCCTATTCCGCGAGTCCCCGAGATGCGAGAATTCAACGGAATACTGACTCTATCTCCAGCCAACGCGTGTCCACCCGTCGGTCATGCGGTCTCACCTTATGGTCTGCCACGCGTCCACACAAACCTCGGCTCGTCAGCACTTTGTGACTCGGTGCCCACAGGAATCTCGGCTCCTCGACACTTCGCGACTCACAAAATCCTTTGTGCCACCTGTACTCCACTCGCCGACTCCGCTATGGCCCACACTGCTCTCCAGATGTTGGGATATCGCCTTCTCGCAACCTCGTGATTCCTGCGTGCAAATTCTGGGACCTTTTCTTACGAGGTCCCGAGACACGATCCCTCGCATAGATCTAACGGTCCTTCTATGATCTGGATCCAACGGGTTTTCTTCTCTCTCTACCTCGTGACCTCGCGACTTGGAGTACCCAATGTTTGGGCTCTCAACCTGTGAACTCCCAAGTTCGTGAGATCTCATGATCTCTCTCCACCTGTCCTCCTCAGATGGATGACTACAATCTTCTCGCCACTTCTCCGCTTCGCGTCCTCATGCCTCACGACTTTGAATACCCAATACTTGGGCTTTCACCCTGCGAACTCCCGAGTTCACGAGATCTCTTGATCTCTTACCACCTGTCCCCTCAGATGGACGGTTCTTAGTCTTCTCGCCACTTCACCACTTGCGAAGCTAAAGGGCTTCCCTTTCGGTCCTCCAATGTCCGAGTCTGTGAGATGAGAATCTTCTTACATGCGTCCTCCTCAACGAACGACTCTGATCTTGTAGGGATATCGCGTCTCGCGATATTGCTACTCTTGTTCCACAACTTTGGGGCTTCAACTTCCCAGTCCCCGATACACGATACCACATGTAGATCCTACGACTCCTGTGACTCGGAATCGATGGCTCTGCCTCTCCTGAGCTTCAAACTCTTCGGAATATTCTCTCTCTAACCTCCTTGCACCTCTGCAAGATCTAACGATCCTCGAAACTTCGCGAAATCTCTTTAGAAGATTTCGACCGTCCGTTCTTCCTTGGTTAATCCACGAAATGAAAAAGAGTATCTCTCCACGATATTCCTTCGCCTTTTTGCCAACCTGCGACGATTTTTTTTTCCTGGCTTCACGTCACACTGATCTGCGTTTATCTTCAGTGACTCAGAGGCCTATCCTTCCTGATATTTACTAAATTATTTCAACCTCAACAAGGTTCTTTGCACGCACTCCTTGTGGCAAGCTTGTGAACACTTCAACTTTTCGAGCTTCCTTGACTCTGTGTATGACCATAGCAGCAGTCCTTCAACACTTCTGCTCAGTTTCATGACTGAGACTTTCTAACTTAGCCTGCACACTCCTTGCATGGCTTCAACAACCCACTTCCACTTCTGGGTGTTCTGAGAACAAGAGTTTAACTCCCGAGCCTTCTGTCAACGCACTCCTTGCGGACGACTTCAACTGCACTCCTTACAGGAATCCCTGCTCAAAGGAGAAACAATTGTAACTCACCTCACCTCCTCTCAGATTTCAATCTCGATACATGAAATCATATACACAACATAATAACGAATGCATAACAGGAAGTAATATTCATAAGCAAAGCATTCAACACACATACACGGAGAATAACACAACAACCATGAATCTGAATCAACTTCTCCTATTAATTCAATATTTGTACATGGGTGTTCTTCTTCTACAAGTCTCTGCTATTCTCCTATGCTCTAGACTCTTCTTGCTTCTGTTGGACTAACTTAAAAAAATACAAATGAGGGTGTTTATATTCGGTTTTCCCTCTTCCTTCTAGAACTATCTAATCTAAGAATTCAATTCTATCTACCTGCAACTACTACTATAAATGCCTCTGTCTTTCTCAGACGAGAGCGTATGGCTCGAGGTCTGATTAAATTTTTACCAAGGTGCCATATTAAATGATCTCATTTATATTCAGCGCATCAACTTTAAGGGGAAAATTTAAAAATTCAAAAAAAAACTTGCGTTGGACGTCTTCCAGCTGTTTTCTGCTTCCACGTTGGTTTTGCTTGTCGTGAGGGATGCTCCTGCATCATACTCCCTCTCTTGAAAATTTGCATGGGCTCCTGTCCATGAGCTCCTGCATGGTATGTCCATGCTTCAAAATTTTTTCTTCAGTCTCCCAACTGGCATCTTCAACCGTGTGTCCCTTCCACTTGACCAAATATTCAAAATATTCTTTCCTCCTGGTTTTCTTCCCCACTCTTTTATTCAATATTTTCTCCATCTGTGGCTTCTCTGCAACTGGCATCTGCTTCTTCCACTGGACCTCTGGTTGATCATCACCTTCTTCTCTTGCTTCATCAGCTTTATATGGATATAAATCTGAAACATTAAATGTCGGAGATATTCCAATGCCCTCTGGTAACTCAATTTCATAAGCATTCTCTCCCATTTTCTTCAAAACCTTGCATGGCTGAATTTTCTTCATCTTCAGCTTGTTGTATGTTCCTCTTGGGAACATTTCCTTCCTCAAATGTGCCAGAACCAGATCACCAACTTCAAACTAAAGTTGTCTCCGATGTTGATCTGTTATGTGCTTGTACTCCTAACTTGATTTCAATAGTCGCTCCTTCACCTGGATGTGAAGTTCCTTCATCGCTTCTGTGAATTATCCTGCACTAGCACTGCTAGTATCAGTCTGTTCTGAATCCCTCAGTTTAGAAACCCCTCTTGGTTGCTTTCCATATACAATCTAAAATGGACTTTTTCCTGTGCTCCTGTTTACTGAGTCATTGTAAGAAAACTCTGCTTGCAGTAATATGCTATCCCAGCTGCTATGGTGCTCTGTCACCAAGCTCCTCAACAAGTCTCCCAGGCTTCTGTTGACCACCTCTGTCTGTCCTTCCATCTGAGGATGATAAGCAGAACTAAACATCAAATTAGTTCCCATCTTCTTCCATAATGTTCTCCAGAAATTCCCTATGAACTTGGTATCCCTGTCCGAAACTATGCTTTTCGGCAATCCATGAAGTCGAACAATCTCCTTGAAAAACAAATTTGCGATGTGAGTCGCATCGCTGGTTTTCTGACATGGAATGAAATGTGCCATCTTAGAAAACCTATAAACTACCAAAAATATGGAATCAACACCTCTTTGTGTCCTCGACAATCCCAATACGAAATCCATGCTAATTTCATCCCACGGCTTCTCGGGTATGGGCAATGGCTGATAAAATCCTACATTCTACTTTCTTCCTTTTGAATGCTGGAAAATCCTGCATCTGCCTACAAACCTCTTGACTTCTGACCGCATCCCTAGCCAAAAGTATGACTCGCTCAGCTTTGCAAATGTCTTATCATGACCAAAATGTCCTGCTAATCCACCATTGTGCTTCTCTTTCAACAAGTTCTCCCTCATGGAGCAATTCGGAATACACAGTTGATTGCCTTTGAACAACAATCCATCCTGGATCACATACTCTATCCACTGGCTTCTATCTCTGAGAACTGGATTCTCAGCTGCTTCATAAGCTTCCTTAAAGTCTGAATCATCTGCATACATGTCCTTAAGCTCATCAAAGCCTAATGTCCTGACTTTGAACTCCTGCAACAACAAACACTTCCTTCTCAAAGCATCAACAACTTTGTTAGCAGTACCAAAAATATGTTTTATCACAAAAGTGAAATTTTGCATGTATTCAA
>JZKD02S2050052.1:657196-686828 GCA_000966675.3 Picea glauca | reverse complement strand
GTCATATTAATGAGAATAACGACAGCAGTACTTACAATCATAGATGCGAATGCGACAACTTCGTCAAGTCCTCTTCGTCTAACCCTTGCCTAAACGATCCACAACCTGGATGACAGCATCTTCGATGATTGCTCTTCTTTGGCTGACTGCAAGTTTCCTCCAAGATCATAAGTTTCACATATTCAGTTCTTCCCCCATACCACTCATGAGATCATAAGTTTGGTATGATTCTCTCTTTATGTCCTCTTTATTCACCATTAGAAAGCTTGCTTATATAGCCTTGGAGAGGCTCAACAATCTTGAGATATCCTTGGGGAAGGTGAGGATTTTCCTCCTTCAGTTGAGGATCTGCCCTAGGATCATGGCTGGACTAGGGATTCAAATCCAATTTCCTTCCAAGAATGAAAAGACGCTTCCCCCATTCATCTCAACAGTTTAACAACCGCCCAGAATAGGTAGCGCTCCCTCAAAAGGTCCATCAGAGCGTTGTAGCGCTCCCTGGTAGGCTTCAGAGGGTGCCAGCGCCCTCAAAATCTATAGCGCTCCCTCAAAATGGGCAGGGGAGCGTTATAATGCTCCCTGACAGTGTATTGGGGAGCGCCGACGCTCTGAGATAGTGTAAGGGGGAGCGCTCCTCTCCAAAACTTAGTTTTTTGGGTGCTTTCAGGTGGAAAAAGGTTGTTTGACTTCAGTAGATCAGTTCTCCTCCTTTAAATCAGTCATGTGAGATGTTATAAGTGCCCCTTTAGTGTCGTTGACATGGCAGTATGTATGAACATCCTTTGCGACACTAGTGACCAACTTGTGACACTTGCGAAAGTTGATGCGACACTTACGACAATTAAGAGGGATAATGCGACACTTATCCAGCTGAGCAATTTTGATGTGTAACAGTAAGTGTCAAGAGCTCTAATCCAATCTAGCAGCTCTTCTGCATCCAGATTCCCTTCATAAGCTGAAATGTCCATCTTTTTTTTCGAACTCATCCGAGCGATAGTCCTAATTAAACTCTCATTGGCTGCATCTTCTACTGGAATTTTTTCTTCTTCATGTCCAGCATCACCTTCATCTTCGGATTCACTGATATCTCCTACATCAGCTTTGCGCCTTTGTGATGTCTCCATGTCCTCCATTCTGGCACGAATATTACGCATTTCTCTTTCCATGTCTGGATTCTGTACTTGCCTACCTCTTTGTCTGGACATTTCCATTTCCTCCTCTGGATCGGGTGATTGTCTACCTCTTCTCCTTGGCAGCATGGTGAATTCTCCTTTTTCTCTGCTACAGAAAGAAAAGAAACTTTTCTATTCTCTGATACCACTTGACGCAGTGGCGCGCCAACCAGGCACGTCCGCTCTCACAGGACCTTCTTCTTCTCGGCCCGAAGAACTCGAAGGTTCTTCTATTTCCCTATCGGGAAATCTGCACCCAC
Source organism: Picea glauca (assembly GCA_000966675.3). NCBI lineage: Eukaryota > Viridiplantae > Streptophyta > Pinopsida > Pinales > Pinaceae > Picea > Picea glauca. The sequence continues at coordinate 685,396 of JZKD02S2050052.1, read as the reverse complement.
AAAAACCTTCCCCCAAGGTCTTCCCTTTACCACCGGGAGATCAACTAAATCTCGCTATCTCATGAGTTTGTGACTTAAAACCTCCAACTCTTCCTTTCAAATCTTGCGATACCCGATCTGGTGATACGGGTATAGCTCCATCCACATGCAACCGAGGGCTAGACTTAAATGTTAGCACCTCTTGCAACCTCGTGACCTCGTGAAATCATGAGTCGAACTCTTGTGCCTCCAGTTTCGATCCTCCGAGACGCGATCGGTCAACTCCGAGTTGACTCCTCCCTCGACAGATATCACTACTCGCAACCTCGCAACCTCGTGGGTTGAGCCATCGGTCTTTTCCCCTCCTATTCTACGAGTCCCCGAGATGCGAGAATTCAATGGAATACTGACTCTATCTCCAGCCAACGCGTGTCCACCCGTCGGTCGTGCGGTCCCACCTTTTGTTCTGCCACGCGTCCACACAAACCTCGGCACTTCGCGACTCAATGCCCACATGAATCTTGGCTCCTTGGCACTTCGCAACTCGCGAAATCCTTTGTGCCACCTATACTCCACTCGCCGACTCCGCTATGGCCCACACTCCTCTCCAGCTGTCGGGATATCGCCTTCTCACAACCTCGCGATTCATGTGCCCAAATTCTCGGACCTTTTCTTGCGGGGTCCCGAGACACGATCCCTTGCACAGATCTAACGGTCCTTCTGTGATCTAGATTCAACGGCTGTCCTTCTCTCGCTACCTCGCAACCTCATGACTTGGAGTACCCAATGTTTGGGCTCTCAACCTGCGAACTCCCTAGTTTGCGAGATCTCACAATCTCTCGCCACCTGTCCTCCTCATATGGATGGCTACAATATTCTCGCCACTTCGCCACTTCGCGTCCTCGTGCCTTGCGACTTTGAATACCCAATACTTTACCCTACGAACTCCCAAGTTCGCGAGATCTCTTGATCTCTTTCCACCTGTCCCCTCAGATGGACGGTTCTTAGCCTTCTCGCCACTTCACCACTCGCGAAGCTAAAGGGCTTCCCTTTCGGTCCGCCAATGTCCGAGTCTGCGAGATGAGAATCTTCTTACATGCGTCCTCCTCAACGAACGACTCTGATATTGTAGGGATATCGCGTCTCATGATATCGCTGCTCTTGCTCCACAACTTTGGGGCTTCAACTTCCGAGTCCCCGATACACGATACCACATGTAGATCCTACGACTCCTGTGACTCAGAATCGACGTCTTTGCCTCTCCTGAGCTTCAAACTCTTCAAAATATTCTCTTCGTACCCTCCTTGCACCTCTGCAAGATCTAACGATCCTCGGAACTTTGCGAAATATCTTCAGAATATTTCGACCGTCCATTCTTCCTTGGTTAATCCACGAAATGAAAAAGAGTATCCACAAGATTCCTTCACCTTTTCGCCAACCTGCCACGTTTTTTTTGTCCTAGCTTCATGTCACACTGATCTACGTTTATCTTCAGTGACTCAAAGGCCTATCCTTCCTAAGATTTACTAAATTATTTCAACCTCAATGAGGTTCTTTGCACACACTCCTTGCAGCAAGCCTGCGAACACTTCAATTGTTCGAGCTTCCTTGACTCTGCGTATGCCCGTAGCAGCAGTCCTTCAACATTTCTGCTCAGTTTCACGACTGAGACTTTCTCCCTTAGCCTGTGCACTCCTTGCATGGCTTCAACAACCCACTTCCACTTCTGGGTGTTTTGAGAAAAAGAGTTTAACTCCCGAGCCTTCTGTCAACGCACTCCTTGCGGACGACTTCAACTGCACTCCTTACAGGAATCCTTGCTCAAAGGAGAAACAATTGTAACTCACCTCACTTCCTCTCAGATTTCAATCTCGATACATGAAATCATACACACAGCATAATAATGAATGCATAACAGGAAGTAATATTCAAAAGCAGAGCATTCAACACACATACACGAAGAATAACACAACAGCCATGAATCTGAATCAACTTCTCCTATTAATTCAAGATTTGTACATGGGTGTTCTTCTTCTACAACTCTCTGCTATTCTCCTATGCTCTAGACTCTTCTTGCTTCTATTGGATTAACTTACAACAATACAAATGAGGGTGTCTATATTCGATTTTCCCTCTTCCTTCTAGAACTATCTAATCTAAGAATTCAATTCTATCTACCTGCAACTACTACTATAACTGCCTCTGTCTTTCTCAGACGAGAGCGTATGGCTCGAGGTCTGATTACATTTTTACCAAGGTGCCATATTAAATGATCTCATTTATGTTCAGCACATCAACTTCAAGGGGAGAATTTAAAAATTCAAAAAAAAACTTGCGCTCGACGTCTTCCAGTTGTCTTCTGCTTCCACATTGGTTTTTCTTGTCGTGAGGGATGCTCCTGCATCACAGTTCCTTCCTCAAACAAAAGGCCCAAATTGGGTACAATTTTAAGGGCCTGTTGATTGAATATGTCATAATCCTCAAAGTGGTTCTGCCACTTTCGTACCAAAATAAAAGCTTCTGCAACAAACTATTGAGTTGCAACAACATCTGGTTCGATAGGCTTAGTGACAAGTAGAGTCTATCATTCTATGTCAGCAACTAAATCCAATTGATGCATCTATATATATGCATCTTGAACTATAGCTTTGAACTCCATGAGTTATTTCTTTGTGGTTTGAGAATCTTCATACATTTCATCAAGTCTATTATCAACCTCTAGGATTTCCATGAACTTATCCTGTTGTGAAATAGGGTCTATTAGAGCCTGTTCTTTTGCGCTCATCTATTGAATTTGAAATCTCAATTATCCAATCGGATTATTCCTTCTTTCTAGAAGACCAACCTAATCATTAACCATGGTAAAAATATTTCTATATTCACCATTCTAGTCATGAAGGGATGACCGAACAATATCCCCTTCTGCAACTACTTGTGTGATATTTTCAAGCATAGCTTTCGGTTTATCCTTCTCCTTTAGCCAAATTTCTTCCATCTAGTGTTGTAGAGTGTCCTTTTTATCGACCAACTAGGACCATGAATCAATAATAAATTCAACACATTGCATTGATGCAACCAGAGTAATATATTTTGGTAGTTGAGGGGCAGCTTACCAAATATTAGGCCAAACTTCAAATAACTTTATAGAGACAACATTCATCATTGATTGAACCTGGTCACGCAAGGAGTATGATTGATCCTTGTCCTATGGTACGGTCTCTAACTCATGCCTCAAGTGTTGTCTTTGTTGTATCAATTATTCATTAGCTTGCTCAATAGAAACCATGTATTTCTCTATCTAGGAAGCATAATATCTTAATACATTCAGTAATTGTGGTGTTAGCCATGCCATAAAATATTCATTGTTGACAAGATAATATATAGGTAGAATGACTGGTGGAACAATCACAACAGGGGTAGTTTGCAACAAAATAGTTTCTTAAATAATGAGAGTGGGATGCGTTTTAGAAATAGTCACTATATGGTCATCAATGATATTAATAATGGGGACATTGGGTGGCACAAGTCACTATATGGTCATCGATGATATTAATAATAGGGACATTGGGTGGTACAAAGGTAAAACCTCATGTTTGTGGTGGAAATGAAGCAATTGCAATGACATCAGTGACAATGGGAAGAAAAGTAGAGGAGTAAGGGGAAATAGTGAAAACTTTCTTAGTGGGAAGTGAAAAGGCAACTTCAAAAGCTTCTTTAAACTCCTTAACTATAAACATAACAATATCTAGGATAGACGAGAATGGAGGCAACTCTAGAATAGACCTCAACAAAGCTTCCTCGTCCTCATCCTCTTCTGAATCCAAAGGAATTCACTGTATTTTTTATGATCCTCTAGAGCTTGAAATAGTTGTGGTAGTTGGAGCCTCCCGTTGTGAAATTGAACAAATCTAATGAGATATCCTTGAGGATTTTGACACCCTCTTCACTCTAGATCATGAATATAGCTCTTTGTCCAGAGATTCCTCATCAAGATAATAGGGTAGTGGGGGAGTGTGAAACTTTTTAGTATCTATAGCTCTTGGCCTCACAAATGTATGGTCCCTGTACATATCGAACCGGATCTTGCCGGTGTGCCTATTGAGAAATTATTACGGAATCCTCATACTTTGAATGGCATTGATTAACACATTGTACCATTGTAGGAAAGCAGTGTTTTTGAATGTTGAATTTGTGTTATTAGTTCATGCTTTCCAAGGCTCAAATCTCATAGCTATTCTATTATTTGGAGTTTTTTCTAACTCTCTTCCTTCTGGTGGTTTCCACTTCCACATGGTGAAGGAAATTAAAATATATCCATAGATTAAGTATCCCCCTCTCTCATGCATATTTGTGCAATCCTATAGCATCTCATTCATTAAGTACTTGCACCAGTTCATTTTTTTGTCACGTGCACAAAAATCAACTACCAACAAGGCATCCAACGTGCATTCACCCTTAGTATACTTCTTCATCACTTTGTTCACGATCAATTAGAACGTAAAATGAACTTGTTCATGGGTAATGGGCTCAATAAGGGCTATGTGACCTCCACACATGGTGTTGAACTTATCATATTTATGAAGCTCTCCATTATTCCTACCATGCTTCCTTGAACCTTGGAAGCCCTTTGTGACATTCTCTCCTTCCATAGAGAGGATTTTCAACTGATGAATATCATCTACCTAGATAGGATACTCTCTGTCTAGCCAAAGAGATACATTATGTACCTAGCTAATTAAAAACTTGGTGCAACGTGTGATCTTACTAGTGGTACTAAAGACAAGAAAATACCGAAAGTTAATTATCGTTTATTCACACAATGAAACATGAAGAGTCTTCCATTGCACATCTACATATCTAGAAGGCAAGGGGAAATAGTCCATGTATGCATCAAACTTCATCTAGGGAAACAAGTCCCCATCTGAAAAATCAATTTCGATCAGCCGAGCCTACTCAACTTTACTCTATAGGTAGACCAATATATCAACTCATGGATCATGGATTTCCACCAAAACAACAATGTTTGGAAGTGCACCCCTAGCAGTAGTGGTACCAACCATGGATAAAGACTTGTGTTGATACACAAAAAGAATCAGAGGATGAGAACATAGGTGCATACTCACAAAATTATCACTGAGATCCAGAGATGAGAATTCAAACAAACAAACAGAACACAATTTTTTGGACAAGAAGCGATCATCAAGCTATAGACAGTCTCAAAGAGGTGACACAAAATGAGCATTAAATTGTCATTAAGGGTATATGACATATATAACTTAACATTAACAATAGATATGACCAACAGATGTGACAAAATCTAATTCGTGATTTGGGAAATAAAGGGGTACAAGTAGCGACATATATTTGACATGGCATGACACATGGGGAATAATTGACTGGCTGGAAGCTAACTGAAAACGTACCAACAAACGTTTGGACATAAATTATGTTTACTGACATGGATAGGAAAATGAAAAAAAGGTATTAATGACATTTAACAAATAATGTGGAAGTGGCTACAAACATCAGAAGTTACTAAATAAAAAATATATTTGACATAGACTTCTCAACCACTATGGTGTGACCCAAACTAGGCAGGATAACAGTGACAACTATACTCTAGGGGTGAGTGACAATTGGACACATCACTAATTTATTGGAAAACATGGAAAATAACAAAAAAATGGAAACCTACCTACTTTATTCACTCCCTATTATGGGAGTGTAAAAATATTTTCTTCAATGAGAATAAATATAGGGCTTCAGGCATATTCCATTCACCCATCCTAAATGAATAATACCATCTAGTTGCACTAGTCCAACAACTCATGACTCCCGAATTTCTACAACTATAAAGGTTCACAACCAGTGAATATGTAGCTTCCATGGTTGCTTCTGGTACTTACTGTCATAAAGAAATACTTAGTCACCTTGATCAAAATTCTTGGTCTTAATATGCCGATCATGCCAAGCTTTATGTCTAGACTTCTCCACAGTCTAATGGAAATATACTAAAATCTGGCTTCCTCAACTTCCAACAGTTCTTGACATCTGTTCTACAACATGTTTTGCAATAGATTCATCATCTGTCATTTGAGTAACTACATGTTGGATATATGATATGACCTAGGTTCTACCTTTAGGATTCCAACAAAACCCTACAAACCATCGACTCTTCTGGAGACCAGAAGGCAACACTGCGCACATAGTGCATAATGAAGTCTCACACGAGATGGCTTATGGGTGATTGCAGGACCCAGGTGTCTAAAATCGTGGAAGGGATGTTTCCCATGGGGATGTTAGTTACTCTTTTATACTTCAACATGCATCATATCTACCATTATATAACTATATTCATTCATTAACATTCATTCTGCAGTAAATATCATGACTTAACCTAGTGCATGCTTCATTTTACTACTACCAAATTCATTCATTCAACATAAACAAAATAGTTCGAATAAATAAAAAAACATTCCACACAGAGACACATGGTTTTACCATGGTTCACTCCCCTCGGCTACATCCACAAAGATCTGGCATTCATTTCTTATTTATTATTCTTCATCAAGGTTCTGTGTTGCATGCATTACATCATAAGTTTGGTGATAATGGTGATGCTGACAAGGTTGCACCAAGCTCCACAACTTGTGACCTTACCCTCAATTACAACTCAAAAACATACTTATCTCCAAAACTATCTCTACAACTCTCAACCAAAAATAACTCTCAAAACTCAAGTTATTCTCTCACAATTACTCAACTATCCTGACATATATAGATAGTTTGATAGATGATCTCCTCATATCTTACAGTACACATTTATACTAAAAATGTGGGTTAAACCCTTTACATCAATGACCAAAACCCTAACCCTAAGTGGACTAGGTTTGTCCACATTCTAACTTATTGTGTGTGTAGTTGATCCACGTCCTTTTTTTCCTTTGAATTTATGCTTCCCCGCGTTACTTTTCCTTGTTCTCCAATGCACGCTCCTTTTCTGATCCCTTTCTCAACTACTTCCTTAATTTTCGCGTTGTTCCCCAAAATGGCCTATGCCAACAAGCCCCCAACACTTACTTATGGCTCATCCTGATCCACTCAGTAAATATTTTCATTCTGCACTGACTTCTCCAGTGCGTGGAATTTTCCTACAATCTCTTCAACTCGAGTGTTTATTTGTACACTCTTATTTTCTATAAACTCCACAGTGTGCGCAATGATATGTTCCTTCAACAAATCTTCGGTCTCCAAACTAATTTTTCCAATCTTCCCCTTGGCTGCATTAATCTTTGTTATCATTTTCTTTGCCCCTTGTAGTGGCTCCAACTTAGCCTGCCTTGACTGCTTCTCTCCTTGTATGCTCTTCAGCTCTGTCTACAAATTCGTCAATTCCTTCACTCTCTTTAGCCTATCTGATATGTTCATTTCTTTTTTCCTCTTCTTGAGTTTCTGGACTACAGTATTTACTCCTTCTTCCTTTCATTCTAGTTGTTGTAGTTTCTCATCCTCTTGTAGATTAGTCCATAATTGCACACTCCTATCATATAACTATGTGATCTCCTGGATGCTCTGCGCAATACTCTCCTTATGGCCTATCACCTGTTGCTCCCTCTGTGTTCTAACTTCTAGTGGATTTCTTGGTTGTAGGAGTGCCATCAACTCTTTAATGTGGCTCTTATAAGCCTCCATAGTCTACACTATCTTCTCAATATGACCCTCTGTGGGTACATTCCCTTCCTGTGTGCTATCCAGGATAGTTTTAAACACTTCATCTACCTGCTTCTCTATCCTCTTTGTTCATTGCTTTGTGTCCTCCTATTCAACCCGCACCTAGTTGAGTGTTATCTTTAGTGTCTCACTTACTTTCTTAGCCAACTGTAAGTCGGTTTCATATGCACGTGCCCTCGATTGAATCTCTTGTTTGATGATGACTTCAAGTTTATATAGTTCCTTCATTGGGACCTTGGGTAGTGCCAAGTCCAAGTGATATATGTCCTTCAATTGCTTCTACATTGTCTCCTCATCCATCTACAACATGTCCAGAGTGATAGGAAAATTTCCATATCTTGACGCTATGATTTGGGTCGTCTCCTAGGATAGAAATATCTTTTTCTAAGTGGTATTATTTGTGGCACCTATTCCTTCTGCTGCATAGTAGTAAGTTGTATTTTTTCTAGTGTATCTTTAACCTTTTCCAACTTCTTCATTATCAATTCCCTTTGCTTCTTAGCATCATCTCACGACTTTGTTGCGTGGTCCTGCACCTTTTCATCGACTAAGTCTACATTGTCTTATGTGATTGTAAATTTAGGGACACCATTGTGTTCCTTCATATTCTTTCATTTTCCTCCTATATGCACTACCATTATATAGATGGGAAGTGTTTTTTTTGCATTATAGTATCTTGTATATCTATGTCTCGGAGAATACCTCCTCCTAATTGTTCCTATGTATGAACACTTGTATCCTGTGATGCTCCTCCATTTCTTACTTTTGTGTGGTCCTTCTCTTGCACTGACGGATTTGTAATAGGGTTCTTCTTCCTTGTATTTATAACTTTTGTGCTCCCCCATGTTTCCTTCATGTGTTATGTTGCCTTTCTTGTGTTTTTTGTTGGGCTAGTTGTCTACTTTGATGTTATAGCCTCTGCCTACCACTTACCTTTTGATCCCTTCTTGGATAGTACTGGTACTTTTCATTCCCTGGGCCAATCTTTCATGGCCCACTACACCTCTTATGTTGTCATACAATATCTTAGTTGCAACCCTTCCTTCCTGGGATCCCTTTTCTCCTTGATTCACATATTGTGTCTATAAGCCTTAAAGTCTTTTATTCCTTGATTTTCCCTTACTACCTCTGGTGGTATCCTCCAAGTATTGAAAATATTTTCCTACATTTCATCATAATACATAGAAAATATACTGGCATTTTCCTTCCTTTGTTTTTCGTCTGAGTTTTTCCATAGTGTTGTATACTTAGTTGCACTGCACTTTCCTGATCTTGGGTAAAATCTATTGAATTTGGGTTCTCCCCAACCCACCAAATCTATAAATATTATCAGCCATGCATAATGGAGCATTGTTCCCATATCATGTGCATCCTTGCAGTCATCCAAAATTAAATTCAATAAGTATGGGTGCCAGTTGAGTAAAGTCCCTTTCACGCACTATGTGGTTGTTGTTATAACTCTTGCATGTGCTTCTTCCTTATGACATTTCCTTAACAATTCAAAATCCATCAATTTCGTTTATGACCTCATCACAGGTTCACTAATTCTATTAATTATGATTCCCTGAGACCCTCTCTCAGTGTCATATGTCTTATTCATCTCTTATGCCAATGCTTTATCAATTGTCTTGTCACCTAAGTATTGTTCTGGCCTTTCTCCATCTATTGGAAAACCTACAATTTATGCTATTATATCTACATCTATTGATGTTGGCCTATCCATCCATAGAATACCCCCATGCACCAATGTTAGTAATCGTTTGATGAAGTTGTTTACATCTTTACAGCTCCCAAAATGAGGGATTTCTAACAAGTTCATTATCCTTGTTTTATACAACCCTATTATCCACTGCTTTGGCTCTAAGATTGGAACTCCTGAAAAACTTGATCCTTTTCTCTCCATATAGACTCGTGATACAATTTTAGGGAACTTGTCTCTGTCTGTTACATCATGGTATGAATACTTCAGTTTTTCAACACATCGTAATATATCAGGAAGGATCGTGACTCCTTCGGGTATACGAGGTAATGCTAGTGTTTCTTCTTTATATTTACATGATGATCTCTGTAAATATTGTTTTCCCCTTGTATTTCATGTCACTTTTGATGGCCCTGCTTCCTAGTGTGCATCCTCTTCTATGATAGGTTGTTGCACTGCTTTGACATGTCCTCTCGGCTCATATGAGTCTGTTTTCTCATCATCTTTCTCCTAAGTCGTATTTTGTTGTGCTCCTAATCCAATCTTTTTTGTAGTATTTTTCTCTGTGGTAGGGTTTTGTGTATCATTCTGTAGCTCGACCTCCATCTCCTATATTGTTGGAACCTATTGTTCTTGTTCTTCCACAATTGTTGGGATAACTGGTTCAATCACTAGTGAAGGAATGACATCCTCCGACATAACAGGGTTTGTTGCTTCAGTTTCTTGCTCCTATGGACATCTCATGGCGCTATGTGTTTTTCTTAGATGCGACTAGGAGCTCCAATCTTTGGAGACACCATTCTTCTAAATCCTGCAAATTGGCTATGAATCCTCACTGAATACCTTGAAATCTCCTCGAAAACACTTGTTTGCACCAAGTTTTTGCTCCTTATCTCTCATTTTCTCAATGACACAATGAGTCTTCCCTTGCAATTTTTATGCTTTTATAGTTCCTGTCATAAATGATTTTTCATATCCCACTTTTCTGACCACTGTCGTTTCCCTTTTCCAGTCGCCTTTTATCCTATTGCGTTGTCTTTTTTGTCTAGTCATATTTCTCTGGTGCACAATATATTATTGTTTTGTCAGAACACTTACTGTATTCTTTGTGTTGTATCATCTAAATTTTCATGCAAACCCCCTTATCCATCTACTACATTTTTTTGTATTTTTCTTCTTTTTCTAGTTTTTTATTTCATTTTATTATTTTAATCATTTTTTTTTTTGCTTGTTTTAACTCCTAGTATGTACAATTCTATTTTTTTGAGTTGCAACTATTGAGGGTTACTAGGTCAATTGTACTTATACATTTGCAGTCGACTTCCTTTCACCAATCCTTGAATCTCCTTTCCTGTTAAATTCTGCAGCTGCACAATGCCTCCATCTGTGACAAACTTTATCTCATATGGAGCCAATGCATTCTAAATTTCCCTGGGTGCTGCAAGTGTTTACTTTAATAAAGGAGAAATAGATCTCCTTCCTTAAATTTATTCTTCTTGATGTGTCCATCATGCTAATATTTATCCTTTTCTTTTTATACCTACTGATGGAAACCAACCATAATCATTTCTTCTTCTAATTCCATGAGTTGAGCCAATCTTTCTTGAGTTTCACCTCTTTTTGGCATGTTTTTAATGGTTGCAATGCATAGACTAGGTATCAAATACTCCAAAGGGACAATTGCTTCTTGTCCATACACCAAATTGAAAGGTGTCTTCCCTATAAGTTTATTACACGTAGTTCTATAAGCCCATAATATTGTTAGTATCTTCAAATCCCAATCATCCTTGTATACATTGCAAATCTTAGTTAAGGCCTTCTCCAAAATCTTATTAAATGCTTCCACTATTCCATTAGCTTGATGATGGTGAGTGCTCTTATGATGATGTATATCAAATTATTCATTCATTTCCTAGATGGTACTATTGATAAAATGAGTCCCCTGATCACTCATCAGAATTCTAGGGCATCCAAATCTTGTAATTACATGTTCAAACAGGAAATGTGTTATAGTCTCTACGCTGCAATATTTCACTGTTGCTTCTTCATCCCATCTGGTTAATTTTTTTTTCATTGTAATAATATACCTTGCTCTGATCGTCTAACTGGTGGATTAATTGGATCTAAAAATTCTACTTCCCATTTGTCAAACACTTTAAGAGATACATGAGGTCTCAATGGAATCTCATCCCTCTTTGATGGTTTTCCTACCCTCTAGAAGACATCAGAATTATGACAATATTCCTTTGCATATTTTTAAATTGTTGGCCACCCCAATCTTGTGTGCAATATCTTCTACGCAGTAGCCTTCCCTGCATAGTGTCCTCCAACTATTCCTTCATGTGCTTCTACTAAAAAGATGGTACGTTCATGATCCATTACACATCTCCTTAAAATATTATCTTCTCCTAGTTTATACAAGTTCCCTCCAATAAGTTGGCAATCTACAACTCTAACCACCAAATTCTTCTTATGTGCAATATTGTATTCCTTTGGGGAAAATTGTGTACTCAAAAATTAAATAATGTCAACAAAATATTCATCGGCAATATGTACTGAAAAAATTTGTGCATCAAAGAAATTGTCCTCCAAGTTGCTTGGTTCCTCTCCATTAGTTATCCTGGACAAATGATCTATCCCTGCATTCAATATTCCAGGTTTCATAACTACTTCAAAATCAAACTACTGAAATAAAATCAACCATGTACATATTATTCCACCCAGTATTGGCTTGTTAACCAGGTATCGAAGAGCATATTGATATGTAAACATATTAAAATTTTGGTCTAACCAATAATGTATGAACTTTTGTAATGCATACACCATAACCAAACCTTCTCTTTCTATTGTATTGAAATTATGTTTTGAATTTGATAGTTTCCTTCTTGCAAATGTTATTGGGTGATCTATATCACCTTCTCCTAGATATGTTAGTATTGCTCCAAGTGATATTGAAGAGGCATCCACATGAACATGGAACTTTTTTGAACAATTTGGAAACACTAAAATTGGTTTTGTCACCATTTTATCCTTCAATATGTCCAAACTCTGTTGGTATTCATCATTCCATTGAAACTTGATATCCTTCTTTAAAAATTTCTCCATGGGTACAGTCATAACTCCTTATAAACTTCCTATAATAGCCTCTATGACCAAGTGTAGATTTTAATTGGTGCACTGACTTCAGTAGTGGTAAATTAACAATGACAACAATCTTCGCAGGATCAACCATCAGACCCTATTTACACACCACATGCCCTAGAAAAATTCCAAATGGTGTTCTGAATATTCATTTCTTAATGTTCAAAGAGATTTGGCACTATATACACCTATCTAAAATCAATATTAACACTTCAACGTGATCCTTTAATAATATAAATACTATCTGATCATCCATATAAACCTCCAAAAATTTATGAATAAAATCTTTGAATGCAACTATCAGTACACTTTAAAAAATAGGAGGGGAATTATTCAATCCAAAAGGAATCACTTTGTACTGATATGACCCCCATTATGTGGAAAATTTAGTCTTATGACGATCCTCTAATGCTATTATGATTTGCTGATACCTTGAAAATCCATCAGTAAATGAATATGCTTCTTGTCCTCCTACATTCTCCAATACTTCATATGTAAATGGGGTAGGGAAGGGATCATGTAGACAATCATCATTCAACTTCCTCAAGTATACACATATCCTTATTCCCCCTTGCTTCTTCTCCAGAAATACCATAGGGATAATCCATTCATATTCTTCAGCAGGCTCTATTACACCAACATCTAACATTTTATCAATTTCTTCTATCACTTTTTGCTTATACAATGGAATCAACCTATAAGGTCTCTGTCTTATTGTCCTAGAATATGGTCTCAGAGGGATATTCATTTCTCCAATTTTTCATATACCCCTTTCATCTATGAAAACGTCATTGAAAATAGGTCACTATACTCATGTAGTAATTCTATTATTATTTCCACTGTCTGGTTGCCCCAATAGTCACCAATACTTGCAATCTTTGGATTCTCTTCTATTCCAATGTTTACCTTATTTATCTTCAGTGGTGTAGAAAAATATTATAATTGTAACTGTGGAACTTCTACTTCTCTTTATCCTTCAACTTTTGTGATCTAAATATCGCGCAGGTTTTCTTTTGTTGGGTCATCTTCTATGACGTTATAACAATGTAGCAATTGTCTGACTGTCTGTCAATTCTAGTTCTGATAAGTTGTTACAATCTCAACTTCAGGTTCTTCAAATATCCTCTCTTTTACCAAATTATGTGTTGTATCTATCTCTGGAATATCATGTTCAAATGCAAATGTAATCACAAAATTCTGTTGCAAATCCTCTGAATTTGCAATTTCTCTGCACAGTTCCAGTTTTGTATACCAGTTCCTTAGGATTCCTTCCAATGTATGAATTAAATGATGTGGCCACTCCTCTAGTAGTACTAATATCCATTGGGTTATACATATGCCTATATGTTCTCCGGTCTCTCCTAATCCATCACATTTCTACATATATTTCTTCTCATTCTCTACGCTAAATATACTGTGCAGTAATATTTTGCATTGATACCAATTCTGAATATTCTCCTTATGAGTACCCCACCAACATGTAGGTGTTTCTCTTAAGTCAATCTACAAAACTAATAACCTCTGATTCTCCAAAACTTCTAACTCAAAATTTCTTAAAATTTCTTCTAAATTATTCTGACCATAGAAAGTTGTAGGTTCTCTTACCTCTATGCCAACCCATATTAGTGTGTTTGTCATCCTTGTGCATCTTCTGGTAGATAAATCATGTAAGTGCTACTCCAAATTCTCTATTCATGTGTCAGAATCTGAAGCACAAGAACTAATGATTCTCCAGCTAAGAATTCCATTTGTTGTTGGATTAACATAATCTTCCTCGCACATGGTAGTTCTATACAACTGGTTTATCTCTTATGTGATGAAGTTCTCTATCGTAGGTTCAACATATCTTCCACCTTCTGAGGGATCCAATGGTGCAATGAATCTATATTCTCCTGGTTCAAATATCATTTTCCTGGTCTTCAAGTTGATGATAGCTTGATTGTCAAAATCCCAATCCAATACCAACAATGTTGGATAAGGTGTAGTATTATCCACTATATCAATCACTTCAAAGTATTCCATAGTGTGTGCACCATCTAAATCCACTAGTATGCCTTTCAATCTACTAATTGGTATCACCCTATACTGGTTTTCTAGCTTCAACTTAATAGGTGAATATCCCATTGTAGGTTCCACTGTGGCTTCCCATGTCTTCTTAGGTAGAACACTTACTTTAGACCCCAAGTCTAATATTATATCACACATGTTAAAATATCCAATATTTGAAATATCCAAGTCTAATATTATATCTTCTATTCTAATTTCATCTCTTCTCAAGAATTGTACTTTTCCAACATACTCTGTAATACTTATAAAGAGGTTTTGTCATTCAACAAATTTAAGCAAGACCCAAAAACGTTTCTTAGATTACTTACTTGTTCTGAAGACTAATCTTTATTGGTCTGATCAAATAGATGAGTCATATCATATACTGGCACTACTACATATGGGTGGATTATTCCACAAAAATTTTCCACATTTCCATTATTTTCATGTTTTTACTAAATTGGGCACGATTTTCGTCACTATTGCCACGAAAGTTTGTCGCTATAGCGACGATTATTGCCTACCTCAAAAAGAACCTTCTAAAACACATGGATTTCAATGGATAGTTGACTCTTTGTAGGTCAACTCATGCATTTCTATTGCTATATCGACAATAATTGATCTATATATACCTGACTTTAAGAGACTTTTCGACACATTTGCTATAGTTTGCGACACTGTTCATGGATTTTGTTTGAGCTGTTTATTTTTTTCGTCACCCACCGGTTGAAAAAATCCAATTCTCTATCTATATAGCTCAGATTTTGAACTTGCAAGGTTAGTATGTTTATCTATTTATTTATTTACATATACTCATTTAACTTGTAAATTTTTGTTCAGATGAAATTTCATGTAGCTTGTTTTTTCCTTGATAATATATTATATGTGCATTACCATATTTCAAAAATTTTATGTCATTGGTTTTTGGATCTAGTTAGTATATTCTATGGAAATTCATGTAAAATGTCAAAAAACTATTTCCCGAAAGTATTTTAAGAAGAGGGAAAATTACTCCATCAATAAGACAATTCAAACATTAAAAACAAATGTCATTATCAATCTAGATCAATTTGAGCCTACAATTAAAATCTTCTCATATACTTCTTTAAAATCTTCATCAATGGCACACTACTACTAACCTTATGTAAATTTAATCCTTATTACAAAACCACCAACTCATAACAACTTTACCGGTTGGACTAATGTTTGAAATAGAAAGTGGAAACAAAAATCCTCTTAAGTCTAATACTATTCCTTAGCGACCTTGTTAGCTCTCTAACTTTTGTGTTTCTATGATGTTGTTCCTATATATATTAATTTCATATTTTTAGTTTAGTATTAGGTTAGGTTAGTCATATAACATTGTATTCTTATGTGATGTTGTTTCTCTCAATTTTTTATAATCACACACAATTATAGATGTAGTGATTAAGTCTAGTTTGTAGTTGATGTAACTTTTTTATACACTATTAATAAGGAGTAGATAAAATATAAAAAATTCATGATGAAATCTACGATAACATGATGAAATCTACTAGTCAGACAATGAAAAATGAGAACATGCTAAAGTGTCTTAGAAAATAAAATCGTGACCACTATAAGTAGCATAAAATTGTGACCATTGTATGTAGCTTCAAATCAACACGTCATAATTTAAACCAACCAAACCCATTTGTGGATGACAAGTGGATGGAATTCTTTTTTTAGTGGTGAATTTCAAAGATTGACATTTTCTCTACAAAACAACTTAAGGCTAGTGTATGGTGTCGAGTGATTCAAGTTTGAGAAATTTTGACCATTTTCATTAAATGGTGTGTAATTATTTTCCATGGTGATTCAGTACACACTACTCTAAAGTAAAAATTGAGTCATATCGATCTTAATAGTTAATCGATAATAATAATAATAAAATCATGTCAAAATGTCTTAGAAAAAATAATTGTGAGAATTGTAGGTCACTGTAAATAAACATATCATAATTGAAAGGAGTAGCTAAAATATCATGAATGAGTAGATAAAATATAAAAATTTGACAACTTATTGTTTGGTATGGTGTAGGGAAGACAATTACTTGTCAGTACAAGGATTTGTCACTATGAACGAAAATGACAGGAAGCTTGCTCAGTTTAGAGCGGCATTAGAGGTGAGGAGCGATGGAAAATGTTATTTCCCTTGCTATGATTGTAGGGGCTTGCAAAGAAGAAGACATTTAATAACAACAGATAAAAGAAATTGTAGGGAGAAGGGGCACGCCGAAGGGGGTTATGAATATCGCCCCTTGGTAAGAGGATTCAATATTTAATGTATTCTCTGTAATAGTCATCATGTCATGAATTTTAGTAATATTTCTTATCGTTTCTTTTTTATATTTTCTATACACACTAACTTTACTATGTTGTTTTTAAATATATAGACGATGCCCCCAAAATGTCGACCTCCAGAGAGTTATTTGCCAAGTACTATAAGAAATACTCCTTTACAGGGTGATGAACTTCGAGATCAGAATATTGAAGTTGTTGATCAAGTTATTAATGATGATATGGATGGAGATAACATTAGTGATAAAAATAAGGAAGATGAGATATATAGATTGATTAAAGACACATTTTCTCCAATGGATGAGGACAACTAAGATGTAGTCATGATGTTGATCCTCTACTCGAGAAGTCACGTAAACCTCTTTATGAAGGATCAACAACAAATCTTATGTCTATTATATTGTTGTTGGTGAACTTGAAGTTTTTGAATGTTTTATGAAACACATGCCTCACACAGATACTACGGTATTTAATTTGTTAATTATTTATGCCTGCATGTTCACAAATACTTAAAAGGTTCAATTTTTTCCTATATTGCTATTGTTTTCTAATTTGTAAAGTATGGATGTGATATTGATGATTAATATTGTTTACATTGACTTATTGTTTTGAAATTTGTAGATTTTTAGGTGAATTTCTATTACCGATGTCAACTATTTTTCCACGCACATATTGAGAAATATTTGTGATTATGAAACAAATTGGAATGGAGTATCAAGCTATTGATGCATGTTCTAATGATTATATCATATACTATGGAAAATATTAATTAGAAAATGAACTCCCACAATATCAAATAAGTGGATATCGAACCGATAAAGCATCAAAGAACGTGCCTCGCAAAGTTATTTGTTATATTCCGATAATTCCATGTTTCCAACGGTTGTTCAAGTTCCAAAGTATAACACATTTTATGGATTTCCATGCAAAGAAAAAAATTCGAGACGATCTTGTTCGAATGCCTGTTGTTGGTTCTAATTTGAAGTACATCGAAGAAAAGTGGCCAATTTTTAAAGAATAACCTTGTAATGTTAGACTTTCGTTGGCAGCTGATGGTGCCAATCCATTTGGAGAGCTTTGTTCTATGTACTCAGTGTGGCATTTTTTTGTTATAAACACTAACCTTCCTCCTTAGATGTCGATCAAGAAAGAGCACACAATGTTGGCAATGATTGTTCCAAGTATTTAATTACCTTTTATTTTCTTGAAAGTATGACCAAATATTTCATTTCTTTTTTTCGTGCATGGTAATTATGTCTTTTATATATAACGACATCTAGATAAGTATAATTAATCATGCAGTATGTTGAACCAATTAGGTAAGTACCAGGTTAAATATATGAATGTATATATTGAGCCTCTTATTGATGAGTTTTTGAAGTTATGGGTTGGCATCACTATGTATGACATCTCTAGACCAATAGGGAAAAAACGATTTTAATTCCATGGAATACTATCATGGGCAATTCATTTTTCTCCCAAGTTAACACATTTTTGTGGTATATTGTTACTTTCTTTTGTGATTTAATATTATATATATTAATTGAAAATATCAGACATTATTTTAAATTGTAACTCTAATTTGCTACATTAATTCATATATTGTGTAGGTCTTCAAACAAAGGGTAAATTTGCATGCCCAGTTTGTGGTCCCAGGATACAATATCGTCGTTCAAGGATTTTAAGAAATGAAGTGTTTGATGAGTATAGGCACTTTCTGCCTAACAACCATAGTTATCGAACTACAGACAAAGAAAAATTCAATGGTAAATAAGAGAATGGAATAAAACCACAAAGAATGACACCTCACCTATGGAAGTTGGAATATATTAGAAATCGTCAAGGTATGCAAATTATTTATGTATGATATATTATATAAATATTTGGTTAATTTCATTAGTACTAATTTCATTTTGTTTGATTAATTAGTGTTAATTTCATTTTGTTGATGTTTCATGAATGTCTTTAAGGCAAGAATGGGCTTCCACGAGGAATGAAAAGTTACTGATGCAATTCAATAGGATTCCATACTATGAACACCTACAAATAGTTCATTTGTTTGATACAATGCATATTGGGAAGAACATAACAGAATTGTTATGGCGAATATTAGATGGAAGGACTGACAAAGAGAGAATTGGAAAGATTTGTAGTGACATCCAAGAAGCTAATCATGCATTGCAAAGTGTTATTATTAATTCTAATGGTGATGGTCATGAACAAAATACTAGTCTTCCTTGGTTATTGATGGAGCAACAGAGCAATATTGTAAAAGAGGTCATTCCAAAAATTAGGTTTTCGACAGGGTTTTCATCGAACATACAAAATATCTTAACGGAAAAAGGTGATTTTGGTGGGGTTAAAACACATGACTGACATACATCCATTAAGGTAATTAGTAGCTTATAATATATTTCCTTATTGGTACACATTTTTTGGATACAAATAATAATTATTTGTTTTTTGTTATAGTATTTTCTACCTTTATCTCTCCCAGACGACTTTGACAA
The DNA here is from genome assembly GCA_000966675.3 of Picea glauca. Classification (NCBI taxonomy): domain Eukaryota; kingdom Viridiplantae; phylum Streptophyta; class Pinopsida; order Pinales; family Pinaceae; genus Picea; species Picea glauca. The sequence continues at coordinate 665,972 of JZKD02S2050052.1, read as the reverse complement.
CAACATAAAACAAATTATTTATGTACTTGGCAAATACATGAGGTAAGTAATGTTTTATATGGAAAATGTACTTCTTATGTGATTTGTAGNGGAACTTATTGACATATTATGTTTTATCTGCAAATTTATGTATGCCTTGATATTATTTTATTGCATCGACATTTGTAGGTGGATTTCATCAAAAGAAATCCATAAAGAAGATATAAAGTATTGGAAGAGGGAAATTCCCCAACTAATGTGTCAAATGCAGAAATATCTACCTCCAAGATTTTTCAATGCACAAGACCACTACCTCATACACCAAGTCGACGAGATTGAATTATGTGGACCAGTACACACAAGGTCGATGTGGATGGTGGAGAGGCAGTTGAAGTCATTGAAGGATTTTTTTAGACAAAGAGCACGTCCTGAGGGTTCTATGGTTGAGGGATATATGGTATATCAATGCATGGTCTATATTAGTCAATGTCTACCTAAATTAGCAGAAAATATGAATGTGCTTCGCACTTGGCATCTCGACTCCATCAAAAAATTTGAAGGGGAGGTCTTATTGGGGAAAGGTAAAATGAGGAATGTGAAAGGTAATTATTAGATGTTGACCTAGATTTAATATATTACACATTTATTTTTCCAATTTTATTTTATCATACTAATTTTTTATAATTTTTATTCCTGCATATTGAACTATATCAAACTATTCCTTTATTCACAATAACTAATTAATGATATTAAATTTTCATTTTATCATATAGTTGATCGAGAGTGGGATTCTTTACATTTATAAATTGCAAGCAACCTTGATTGGATGGAGCATTGGATAGAATATACTGAAGAAAACTTCGGTAGGTTATCATGGGAAGGGGTGAGTAATATGATTAAAACAATGCATCGTCATCGAGATCAATTTATTGATCTTGCGTCAAGGGAAGTTGATTTAGCCTTTGGTTTAAAAGATAAACAGACAAGTAAATTGTTTACCCACATTTTCCTAGTTATTTCCCAATTTTTCAATGTATTTGGTTTGTTTAATTTTTGAAATATATATTTACTAAGTCCTATATGAGGTTTATTAATTGGAAACATATTCTTTACTTGTTTTCCATGTTGCATTTGAAACATCACAAGGCTATGTGGTCTAATGGTCATAAATTTCGTATCAAAATGTTGGATGATAAGATGAAAACCTCATATTGTGGGATAACTGCAGTGTTTAAGGTCACCAATGTTTCCTCTAGAAGTGATAGAAATCCAGAAGAAACTGAGAATAGGTACCATGGACATTTGGAGGATATAATTGAGTGTGATCTTAATTCCTTTAAAATAGTTTTATTTAAGGTGAAATGGTATAGGCTACAAATGCATGAATGTGATCCTGAAGTAATTGTTATTGAGCATGATAATGGATTTACCATGGTCAATACAAGGTCATTTGAACCAGGTATAGAGCATTATGTTCTTCCAAGTCAATGTGAGAGAGTATTTTACTCAGAGGTACCTGGTAAAGCAGGTTGGTCCTACATTGTTAGATATGATCCAATAGGAAGACCAGTAAAGTATAATCATGTAGCCGAGGATGAAGATAATAATCAGGAAGAAGATCATGATTATGTAGATTAGGAGAAGGTGGTTGTAGTCGATGTGTCAGACGAAGAAGCTGAAGAAGTTGATCAACCAAATGTAGCAGACGACGATATCATTGACGATATTGATTACTATATTAGCGAAAATGACATTGATGATGATGTTGATATGAATGCACCTTTCACCAATATCGATTCTGAACCAGATCCTGATACATATGTTGAGATGGATGAAGAAGAAGATGAATGACATTTAATTGCTGAAATGAAGATGTATGTGTTTATATCTTTTATATGTTATTTATATGTTTTTATTTTGTATAATAGAGTATATGTTACATGTTCTTTATAATTTCAAATTAGGTATGGGGAAATTGAGAGTGATGTGAGGAGGGGGGGCATAATTAGAGCTTCCACCTTCACGTGGTTGCCCCTGTTTAGTAGAGAATGAACTATTCTCGAAACTAAGAGGAGCTCTGCGCGAATACACCTAATCATGTACTACTTGACCCCATTAAGGCGTGATAGTAAGTGGCTTAGGATTAGAGTTAGAACACTTGAAGCCTACTTAATAATTGGACAATGAAGTATGTCTTCAAAGAAAGAGAAATCAAAGAAGTTTAATATAACAATGTATGCACATTATCACCCATGCTTCTTTGTGTAGATTCTCCTATAGGACCTCGTAGGCCTTTTTGTCTCCACTCTATTGATATCTTATCTGCCTACACAAACAACCACAAGAAGAAGAGGGAAATATTTCATCAGAGGAATTAATATGTTCAGGGTAAGTTTCAGAGGCCTTCAAAGAGTTATCTTATAGGTTGAAAGTGATTTTAGAAGGAAGGGAGTTTAGGAGACAGTGAGTACAAGTATCACTTCATGAAACATATTCCCCAACATGACTCTAATGAAATTTGTGGTTGTAGAGGAATTTCATCAACCTATGTGGTCGCATTTCATCCCCATCAGGCTGGTTAGGAAGGGTTTCAAGACTCAAATATTACTCACACACCCACTCTATATATCAACCCAACTCATCCTCATTTCATTTTAATTTTCTTGGTCAAATTTTAAAGGAAACAAGTATTAAAAGACATTGTACTAGGGATAGAGTACATGATGGGCAACAATGACCTGTGAATGGGGCCAATGTTGAAATTTTTTCAAAATGTTTTTGTATGCACTGAAATTAGACATGGATAGAATGTTTGTATGCCTTGACAATATGGGAGAGTTTCCAGACTCAAACATCACTCACACACCCACCCTTTATATTCATCGTCTGTGTCGTTCAAAACAACATCATGCCAATTAGGCCCATGATTTTGGTCATGGTGAGAATAAGGAAATAGATGATATTTCGTATTTAAATAATGATTTTTTACTAATATTCTTTATGGAGAAAAAGAGTACTTAGATGAGAGCAAAAAACAAAGACAAGAAATAATTGATATTGAAGATTCTGCGATTAATCAAGTACTTCTTTATTGATGTTACTGCATTCCCTTGCAGTACTAGATGCATGCACATCATGCGTATCGATCATATTTTAAAGGAAACAACTAAAATACATTGGACTAGGGATAGAGTACATTATGGGCAACAATAACCTGTGAATGGGGCCAATGTTGAAATTCTTTCAAAATGTTTCTATATGCACTGAAATTTGACATGGATAGATTGTTCACATGCCTTAATGATATGGAAGGGTTTTTAGACTCAAATATACCTTGGGTGGTAACAATATTTTTTTAATTGATGTCGTGGTTGTGACAATGCCAACAAAATCCAACATGTTCCTTAGGCACAATTGTATGTACATCGTGAAAGTCGTAATTCCTTACTATTTTTGTGATGCAATTTCCACATCAAGGATTCATTGTCACCATCAATCAATGCTCATATTATGATCCACAACCACATTTGACCGAAGATAATGTATCACCTTTAGTGGATTATACATATATAGTCTATCCCTACTAGTTAGTTGGAAAAACCTCCTTCACAATTGAATTATGTGGCCACTTCCACAATTTTTTTAATATCAACTCCCATAAATAATGAGCCTTTGACTCATTTTCGTGAGTTAGGGAGATAGATTAAAACTGGAAATTTATCCATAAGGGTAACAAATCCAATTTTACTTGTGAATGGGGATAGATCACTATGATGAATGGCCCGTGTATCCCTAAGGAAATTTCCATGAACTTGTACCTTGTCGTTTGACCCTAGAGCATTCCTTGGACAACCATGAGAACCATACTTCACATTACAAATGTATTTTAAATGACCATTGTTATATAACATAGGGAATGTGTGATGCCATAAAGCCCTAGGCATGGACCATGAAATATAAAATGAAATGGGGTCCCCAAATATGGGGAATTGGGGCTAGTTTAAGTTTAAGTCTAAGTTCTATTCCCAATCCTAGTTGGTCTAAGTGCAATTCCTAATCCTAATATGTAGGTTCATGCCTCTCAAATAGTGCATAATTGAAATTATCCTTTTCAATGTGGGACACTTTTTAACAATATTCCATGTGGTGCATATGGGAGATATTTATATGAACACAATTTCCTAGAACAATAAACATCTAGGGTGTCGCAAGAGGTGTGATTCCCTATAAATGACTGGAGTGATTTTTTTGAAATAAGGGTTGCATGTGGTTGTTCAAAATGAAAAGGAATAAGAAAAATCTCTTGTTAAGTAAGTGCTAAAGAATTATTTTCAAGATGAAATTCTAGATGTTGATGGAAGTATATCTCTTATATTTATTCCTAACCCCATAAGTGAAGTTGGGCATACAAGGGAAAAAACTAAATTTAATATTTTTCTTGAGCATATGAGAAATGTGTCTATCATAGCCAACCCAAGCATGTTTCCTACTATCCCATCATGAAGTGCTAAGTGTTTAGATACCCAAGAATAAATTGTTGGACCTATTAATAAAACTAGGTGACCTAAGGTGGTGGGTGCAATAGTGAAGAGTTATCTAAAGAGAAATACAGGATAAAATATTTCCCAATATGATGTTAGGGAAGACCTTTTAGATATTTCCTTACCTCCAACTTCAGAATTTGCTTACAACACATCATTTAACCACACTCTCTTTCGTGCATGGATCAATGTTAAACCATTTATTACAATTGGATAACTTTTCCCCTTTTTTGGTAACAACTATGTAATTTCCCCCTCTAAAATGATCATGTACTTGAAACCGATGCATATAAATGACATGTGAATGGGGCCAACATTGAAATATTTTTAATTTGTGCTTGTATGGATTGAAATTTGACATGATTAGACTAGCCACATGCATTGATGGTATGGGAGGGTTTCCAGACTCAAACATGACTCACACATACAATTCGACAATCAAACAAGAAGCTTATAGGATAATTAATGTGAATGGGGACAATGTTGAATTATTTTTCAATTTGTTCTTGTATGGACTAAAATTTCATGACATGTTAGGACAACACATATGCATTGATGGCATGGGAGGGTTTCTGGACTCAAACATGACTCAAACAAAGAATTCGACAATCAAATATTCTTTGGTTATTCTATCAAAAGCCAAAAATAAGGCACGTCTGCTCATGTACTTGACCCTTCTTATAAGTGACATGTGAATGGGGTCAACATTGAATTTTTTTCAATTTGTGCTTGTATGGACTTAAATTTGACATGGTTAGACTAGACGCATGCAATGACCATATGGGAGTATTTCCAGTCTCAAACATGACTCGCACAAACATTTCGACAATCAAAAAATAAACCTATAGAATAATTAATGTGAAGGACAACAAGGCCAAAATTTTGGGTGGCATCACCTGCTCATGTACTTGAAACTGACCCATATAAAGGACATGTTAATGGGGCCAAAATTGAAATTTTTTCAATTTGTATGGACTAAAATTTGACATGGTTAGACTAGACACATGCATTGATAGTATGGGAGGGTGTTCGGACTCAAACATGACTCGCACAAACAATTCAAAAATAAAACAACAAGCCTATAGAATAATTAATGTGAAGGATGAAAAGGCTAATTTTTTGGGTGGAATTTCCTACTCATGTACTTGAAATCGACACATATAAATGAAATGTGAATGGGGCCAATGTTGAATTTTTTTCAATTTGTGCTTGTATGGACTGAAATTTGACATGCTTAGACTAGACACATGCAATGATGGTATGGGAGGGTTTCTGGACTCAAACATGACTCGTACAAACAATTCAACAATTAAACAACAAGCCTATTACCTATCACCATTAAACAAAGGTAGTTTATAAGTGCTTGGAGGAGGGGGAATCTTCAAATTTATACAATGGGTAAGAAAAGGAAATGAATGAGGTGTTTTCATCTAACTAAATATTGGTATGATATTATATATTAATCTACCTCCAAAATTACCCAATTTAAAGCACTATATGGTTATGAATCCCCATCACCGAAAAATTGGGTCATTAAAAATGATAGTATAAATTATTATTAATATGTTTTAAAAGAAAATAAACTACCAAATATCTTTTAAAAGTGGGGCGTATATGGTGCAATGGAGTGTAGTCTATAAGAACAATATATATTCCAAACATCAAAATGGATACTACCATATCTTGTTCAGAAGACAAAGATTCTTTGCATGTTGCCTATGTGGTGTCTCAAGCCCTCACACATGATGCATGAACACCAAAGATAAATTATATAAACTAAGGTCACCCTCCATTAATTTTATCCCTTGATTATGGCTAAGGCCACAAGAACCATATTCCTTAGAGCACCAAACAAGATATAAGATCCATGGTCCATGACATAAGGGTTCATGAGCCATGCATTGGACCATAAACCAACATGCAAACCCTATATCGAATTTTTTTGTCTTGTAAGTAGGATATGGTGGCCATTTTGAGATTTGTAACATAGAGGATGTTGCTTTGGGCCTAGTCCTTGGACTAGGTTCTAAGGCCATACTAATTACCACTCAAGATCACGGGTCATGTGTAGTGACCTAAACCACCACATAGACCCTACATAAGGGATATTTAGATTCTAAGTGAGATATGGTCTCCATATTGAATATTGGTCCATTGGGGATGGCTCTTGGTGCCTGTGTAATAGTTGAAATCCAAAATATATTGTCTAAGGTCATAAAAATTTTCTCTAAAATATCATGGACATGTGGGGTCCCTTAGGCCATCACACATGCCCTAAATAGGGAACATATGGTTCATGAGTTCAATATGGTGTCCATTTTAATGTGTCATATTTTGGGTACAAATGTAGTAGTGAGCCTATACCTAGCCCCACCCATTTTTGTGATCAAAAGTGTACATGAACACAAGCATTTCAATAGAGATATTTAAACATTGGTGTGGCCAATAACAATAGCTTATTATCATTGACCTGAAAATCCATTCTTGACATAGATCCTATATTTGGTCTTGAGAGTTTTTACTAATAATTAGAAGGGTTCATACGTACTCCTTGATAAATAAATTTAGGTCAATCTTGCTAAGATATTTGGCTCCTTTCAACTAATTTATGAGATCATCAATCTTGGGTAGAGGGTACCAATCTTTCACATCGATCTTTTTCAGTGATTTTTAATATGTGGATAATCTCCATTCTCATTGTTCCTTTTTGGGTACAATGATAACTAGAGTACCACAAGTATAAGTTATGGGAATAGCCTTACCATGCTAAAGAATCTCTATTGATTGATTCTTGATCTATAAATTGTTATGCAATATGCAAAACAATTGGGAAGTGAAGATCTTGGAATTAGATAGATATTGTGTTAATGTATTGTGTGGGGAACAATTAGACTTGTAGGTTCTTCAAAAACATCTAAATAGGAATATATGATATCCTCAATATTTGAAGGAAGGATATTCCCTATGTTGTCTTCTTTGGCTTTTTGGACAACAACATGTATTACTAAGAACTTATAGATATTGCCCAATGTAATTGTGTGCTTACCATAAAGTAAAGGATTGTTGGGTGATGAGAAATAGAGGTGAGTTTGTATACTTTACCAATCTAAGTTTGTATATCTCTAAAAATTTTCAAGTATATTAATAATTATCTAGAATAAGCAATGTTGGTCGAGTCATTGCACAAAGTGTTTTGTAAGTAGAGCTTGTTGGACATGTTACATGCTCAACGATGATATTTGTATGATTGGATATCTCATTCAACATTGGTTGAAAGTATTTCACGTAGGAATGCAAATATACTCATCCAAAACAAAGAAAAATGTCCAATTGACGATGAATGTGCATTTGAGCAAAAAGTTGTTTACAAATATGAATTGATTATGGTAATACCCATGAAATTGTTCTTGCATGGTTATAATATCTTGCAATGCTTGAAAAACATTAGGAATCCATGGCTCCAGTGTGTGTATAACTTGAGGATGCATGCCACTCACCTAATGGAAAATGAAATGTTTTCAAGAGACAAAGAATTTGGCATCATAAGCCACCCACTCTCTAATTCTATGAGGACTCAAGTCACCAATTTACAAGGAGAAACCATAACATAGATACTTATAGAGGGATGTTGGTTAAAGACATAGGGATTGTTATAGGAATTTTCTTCATCCATTAAAACAATGATCCTCTTTGGTATCCTAAACTCATTGCAATCAAGTGTGTGAAGGAGGATCTTTCGACCATCCATTTCCATCAAAGACAACACTTTGAGGAAATGTTCATTATCTTTTAACATATGTGCAATGCCTCGTCTCTACCCCATGAAATAAGTAAAATGACGTTAAAAGTAGTGATATTTCACTTGCATTGAAAACAAATACCACTTATTCTACACCTCTCAAGTCATTTCACAAAGTTGGACTAGAGTCAAGCTCAACAGGGTCGTCTTTCCCCGGTAATTTTTCCAATCTCGTTCCCTTGGTTTTGGTTTCTCTAGATAGTAGCTTGGGACAGTGGGAATCTCATTAATCCATTCATGCACGTCACTAATTAGATGATGAGGCATCTGTCTACCTTAAGAGAGTCATAGTTACTCCCATCGTTTACCCATGCTTGGTTGATTTTCTGATCACTTTGACATGTAGAGCATTGGGCATAAATCACATTATGTTAGCATCCAAAGGGACCATCACAATGCTTTTTTTAATTAAACAGTCGCATTCCCCTTGTTTGTACCAATTTTGACAAGGTTAGTT
>JZKD02S2050052.1:632498-648388 GCA_000966675.3 Picea glauca | reverse complement strand
AGAGAGAGAGAGAGAGAGAGAGAGAGAGAGAGAGAGAGAGAGATGTTCGACATTGCTGCCACCAAGGAGGACTTAAAGTTTGGTTACAAGCACAATTTTAAAAGTGTGATTGAATATAGGAGAAGCTTGGGGTAGAATACAATCTCCCAAACCATGTAGGTAAATAAAATGAATAAGGAAATCATAGTAGCATGCTTGTAAAGTCTATTCATATTTTATTATATCACCCTTAACTAAGTATTTATGTTTGTTTTCAAGCAACAATGAAACCACAACAGTGAATCTAGTGGTATTTAGCAGACACCACTTCATACTAGGGAGCACATGTCCAATGATAGTGGGGAGCACAGTACGCATTCCAGTATGTATGCTTCAGAATTAGAAATATTTACTATGATTGTAGATATTTATTTCATGACTTATACTTATATATTATCTTCTTTAAATGGAAGAGCATGTAGCTCAGGAGGGTGAACTGTGAGAGGAACCAAGTGGACAAGAAATTAATGCATCAAATGTCACATCTACATAGATAGGTAAAGAGAAATATTGTAATGTTAATCAAAATAATGAAATAGTTATTTCAATTATATTTCAACATATCGATATGATCATTTTCATTGTTGCAGTTCACGCCCCTGCACAACTACCTCCACGCCCTTCTTAGCGACGTACCAGAAGTATGGTACATGAGCGCATGGAAACACAACAATAGAAGGATAGAACAAAGGAAATACAATGTCAGGATGATTATGATACCCCAATCGTCAATTTTATGAATGTAATAAAACATAAATCAAAGAAAAACTAGATCTATAAATTCCTGACTTGTATTTGGATGTTTAACGATGTTGCTAGTATGAAACATTGTTTATATGAATTACAACATTATGCTTCAATGTTTATGTGTTCATATGTTTTGATGACTATCCTAGTTATGCATGAATGTCTATATGTTTTCTATATAAACAAAATCATTTGTTGGGTATGGGGAATTGAGAGTGATGTTAGGGGGGGAGGAGCCATATGAGCTTCCACCTTCACGTGGTTGGCCCTGTTTAGTAGAGAATAACCTATTCTCAAAACAAAGAGAAGCTCATTAAGGTATGAGACCACTTAAGTCTTTTCTAGAATATTTTACATAACTAAATACATGTTTATTTGCTTATATATTATTTACTCATATAAAGAATTTGTCTTTTATGATTCATGCAGGTCTTGGTGATGGAAATGAATCTTGTGGATAGCTCTTATAAATTTGTATGGGATAATGGATTTGGAAAAAGGACAATGCTAAGGTAAGGGTTTTGACCTATTTTTTAAAGTATAGAACTCAATGTAGAACTTATGGAGACATAGAAATGCAAAAATACAATTTTGATTATTGTTAATATATTCATAATTTATAGGACATTACTAGCATCAAATTAATGTATAAGACCCCTATGTTTGTGGGATGCATAGAGGGTTTATTCATTGTCCCACAAACAAGAGGGTCTCATACATCAATTTTGTGTCTCGCTAGGTTGTGACCTATCAATATATTTTTGAGATATACGTAATTTTATAAGTCGATGTGCAATAATATATAAACACATAAACATATTTTGATCAACCGTTGAAATATTGCACCTACAAATATACTTTGGCATGTTTCTAGGACCATTTATCTCCCCATGCATATTGAATTTTATGAGTAATTGAGTTGATGAGTTTATGTAATATACGTTGGCTTAAATTTTATTTTATATGAATTTAAGCATGCTCGAGGTTTTGATCTAATGATTGGAACAAGTAGGTCAAAAGGGTGGTCTCCATCAAATTCCCTATAATAGGGGGATTATTCCCCCTCTCTAATCTCTAAGGGGCACAAACATTCAAAGAACTAAAGTCACTCATTAAGACAAATGCTCATTTGATTTGTTGATTGAGGGAATTTGAATTAAGGAGGGAAATTTGTCCCTTGAAACAAGGATCATTGATTCTAGGGATCCTAGAGACAAGTTCCCTTCAATCAAGGATTGATTGAAGGGTTAGTTGTGATATTTCATTATAAGTAGGAGATAGGATGAAGTCAAGTATATTCTAGTTTGTCTTTCGAATAATACTTTCATAATTATGATAGTGAATTCAAATTGTAGAGGACACATTGTTGTCATGAGTTAAATTTCTTAATAAGGAGACTACATTTTCGAGAACTTACAGTTTCACCAAGGGTTCTTGTAGGGACCTTGAGTAGGTCCCACTTAAGGGAATGAAAAGAACCGTCTTTTCTATGATGTTCTCATTTCTATAGTAGTTTACAAGTTCATGTAGTAGTTTCATGCAAGTTATTACAATAGTTTTATTTTCTTCATGTCATTTTATTTCAAGCCATTTTAATTCTACAATTTAGACCCCCCCAACATTTTCTATGCCAGGTAGCGTTTCCTTTGAAATTGTTTCTATTTCCTTTGAAATTCCCTCAACCTACACATCTTAATTCATCTCAACCATCTAGGTCTTGATATCCACATACAAACTGACAACAAAATCATTCTGGGAACAAGTGAATACGACAATTTTCTTAAAGATAATGGTGATCATTCTTCTTGTGAGTTAACTTTTGGGTCTACAACCCCTTAAAAATTTCCAATCAATTAGGACACAACATTCCAACTAGATCCAATTAAATATCCACAATTCAAAGTAAAATACTCTAGTGGAGAACAAGTTCTCCTTGCGTACACATGATCCTCTTCTTCAATGGCCCAAACTAGTGATCCCTCTCTAAGTACAAAATAATTTGATCCACCCTTCTAAGAATTAAAGCATCCAAGCAACCATTCCCATGAGAGACCATATGGTTGTATGACCATAGGACTCCCAACTCTACCTACATGCTCTCTACCCCTTGTGCAACTACATATGGTCATGGGACCTTGTGTCCTAATGTGACATTATCCCTATGTGGATCTCTCTCCTCATGCCCTTGAGTGGATCCAAAATTTAACTCATAGGTTATGCTGAAGGTTGATCCTTACTCCCTAATAGAATAATGGCATGTTGTGTGTTGGACGAAAGGGTAGGCACCTCCATTTTGGGATGTCTTCTTCACTCTAGGTTGAGGCCCAAGTTTCTTGTTTGGTGTAGTTTGTTGGTTGTTGCACCCATATTGGGATTTATTGTGGAAGTTAGTTAGATTTGAACCTGGGTCTAGCCTAAATAATATCAACTATCTATTGATTCCCTTAAATCTAAAAAAACGTGTTTGATACACACCTAGTCCTTATGGTTGGCTCTTTGTGATAACTCGTTAGCACACAACTTTTCCTTGATAATAAAAAATAAATAAGAGGCCAAATCACTACATTGTAGAAACACTATACTAACTACTTTGAACCTTGTAATTCAAAGCATATATTCATGCTTTGAGATTAAGAGAGTAACTATGAATTTCACTTGTCGATAGTCATACACCAATGTGGTTATCCTTATATATCAAAGCATCTATGCATGGTTTGAAATTCAATTTTTTTGTTCTTCAATGACATGTAAGAGAATTACCTAAGATATTAACTAATAATTCTTTAATGTCAATATTTTACAATATTAGCATAGAGACAATGAAGATTCTAATTCATTTAGTTGAGGATCATAAAAGAAGGATACAATATCCTATTAACATTCATTTAGACCAATTTGGCATGTCGAAAATTTGTTAAGCACCTTTGATGATGGAGGGTAACCAAATTCCTTCATCATTTTCCCTTTGATCTTAAATTTGACCATCACACTAATTAGACATTGATGGAAAGTTTAACAATGTGAATTATTTTGCATCATCTGGTGATATTGAATGGATTGATTCTTTTTTCTTATTTGAATTATCTAATGCATGCCTCCTCTTCATCCCCTTGAGGGAGATGTTGGATAAGGAGACTATCGACAAAGGGATTGATTCATGAGTTATTGTATCCATGTCTACACCACCACCCCATGTGTATTGGTCAAAGTCCTTTACAATACCACATGCTTGGGTACCTCTAGAATATTTTTTTTTAATGGCACCCAAAAGACATTCTTTGTGTTTCCCTTTTTGAGTCTTTCCAATAATAAGATTTTTTATTCTTTTTCCTATTAGATTGAAAATCCTTTGCCTTCAGAGAGGAAGTTGATACATTCCCATGATCAAAAACAACTCTACAACAAAAACCAATATGTTCATAGTCTAGTCAATCTATCCAACTACAATTCTTGTACTCCAATACAATTTGGCCATGAAGACCTTTGCACAATTATACGTAAATGTGGATTTGGGCATAAGTTGAGGATGTTACCCTCCCAAATTTTGGATAGTGTACACAAAGTCTTATTGATGGTCACAACAGATTTAATGCCCTTGTATTCCAGAATGACACTGAGAAATCTTACTCAAATTATGACCTCTGAAAATTACCCCAAATGTAAGTTGAATTCAAGAAAACATATATTTATAAAGAACCCTACATTATACATGAACCAATTAGACCCATCGTCTATAACATGTGCAAAATTCAACTCAATGATAAATCCTACAAAGGAAAACCTTTTAGAATATATCAATGGCATCAAAAAAGAAGCCCAAGAAGTATATATCCACTTACGAAGATTGTTTGGTGATGTACATAAGCCATTAAGGCTAGAGACTAGTTAGTTCTTTAGATTATAGTCTTATCCCTTCTTCACCCATATAGGACAGTGTTTCAAAATCACAACCGAGGTTTCCTTGTCCACACAAAAGGATGTGATAGGATATTTCTTAAAAAGAAGGGGAAAACTATCAATTTTTCTTTTAAACCTACAGAAGTCGTCGCAATAGCAATGTAAGTTCGTTCGCAAGTATGGCATCTACATCGCAAGCCATTGGTAGGTTTTTTACTCTACCACACTTTTTTGTCACTATTTCCAAGCTCCTTCATCGATATAGGACACATGTTCTTCATAAGAAGGTATACATCTCTTCTTCTTTCTACGAACTTGTGTCCCTATAGCGACGAACTTTTGTGGCAAGAAGTTAAATATTTTATTTGGGATTCCATCTTTCTGATGTATGTTCATCGATCTACTGACGATAGTTTTTCATAATTATGAGGATATGAACAAAAAAAATTAACATAAAATATTTAGGATTATGACACGTGGTGGCCTCATTTCGTCGTTGTTTCCATGAATACCTAGTACGTGGATATAGTGACAAACAAAATTCCACAAAAAATACTATTTTCCTTTGTGGAAAGTGTGATGGATATGTGTGTCAATAGAAATGAAAAACCGTGGAAAATTTGGTCATATGTAGTAGTGTGGTACATCATCTCTTGGTTTTGTACCAGAAGTAGAAGCAATATCCTCCTTCAAAATATATTGCATGTCCTCCTTGAATGTCTCCTTTCCTTTGTGTGCATCAAACTGTTGTTGAGGTGTTTTGTTATTTCTTACCCACCAGTGTTGGTCCTAATTCTTCTTTGTTGCATCTTCTCTTGTCTTGGTTCCACCTCTAGTAACTATATTGATCTTCTTCCCATCATCTTCTCTAGTTTCTACAACAATCCATTGAACATTCTGATTGTTCTGGTTCCTTTTTTCCCGTATCTTTGTTAAAAGTGTAGGACATTCTTATGTGTCATGATATGTTGCATGACAATACATGCATGTCAATGGTGGTTGTGGAAAATGCCTTGCATAAAGTCCAGGTTTCTGACTATTGTGAGAGGTTATTAGTCCTCTAACTCCTCCAAATCCTCTTCCTCCATGACCTCCTTCTATGAAACCTCCTTTATTACCTTGATTATCCATGCGTGGTTTATTATACAATGGTACCTAATTATATTTTGGTTGCATATTATTATACTATGGTGGTGCTGCAAACTGTTGCACATTATTATACTATGGTGGCACTATTTACTATTGCATATTATTATACTGCTACGCAAGTGGACCTATCATTAGTTCATCCAACATCCTATATGCATTTGAAGTCCTTTCCTTCATTATTTCCAAGGTTTTACAATCCCTGTCTTCACGTCCTACAGACTTGTAGAAGTTGCAGAATGTACTCTTAGGCATTGTTTGATACTTTTGCATCATGGGACATTGATAAGAATCTTTTCCATGTGTTCTACATATTTTACACCATGGCCCTCTTGTGGGTAAAGGATTTGGAATTACTGCTCCCAAATACTGTGTAAATGTTGGGCACTCATTCTTGTGATGTCCTTCTATTATACATATGGTACACCAAACAAATTCTCTTTTTTCCTTCTCTTTGTTCTGATTTAAATGAAATGTCATATTCTTCAGATATTCTCTCAGCTCTTCTACAACTGGATCTGTATGTTTATATTAATTATCCTCCAATTGCAAGGTTTCTTGCAGAGCCTCATCCTGATTTTGGAACTTTTGTTGCCTCAATGGATACATAATATGTGGAAACAATGAATTAACAAATAAGTGTCTATGTTGCATATTTATTATAGGATACTTCAACTTACCATTTAGTCTCTTGAACTTCTGATCAACTTCCCAAAATAACTCTCCTAGCTTATGTTTGATTTCAATCATCTCATTCATGTATTAATCCTCTGAACTTGGTCGTTGGAATTCATTGATTAATGCTTTCTTCACATCTACGACAGTTGTAGGTGCTCCTTGTCAACTATTTACTATGAGACCCATATACCAATCCAGTGCGTAGTCTTTGAATGTGATTGCAAGATGCTCCACTTTTGTATCTTCATCTGTGATCTGCTTAGTTTCCCAAATCTTCTAACAAATAAACAAATGCTTCTATGGGTCCTTCGACCCTTCTCCATGAAACATCTGGTAACCGAATAACTTGATCTTCTCCTGCCATTGCAAATTTTTTTGTACTACAACCTCCACGTGGTGTAGATAATTGACTATTGCTAGCTGAATTTGTACTTTCACTTGAATTTCTACTGGACCCATGTCCTACTAAAATCCTTCTACCACTAATTGTTGGTTTTATAAATAGTTCTTCTTCTTCAGATGTCTTAGTCGCACATGGGATTTTTGGTTCCACACTAATTCAGATCTAGAATAGAGACCCTTCTTCTACACTAGAACCTTGACCTATGTTTTTCCTCTCATATGTGGTGTGCAGGATTTCCCCAATCTTCCCTAATGCTTAGAGATACTCTACCTCTTCTTCATCATTGTCCAAGCCCTCTTACTGAACTACTTCCCTCTTCTTACTATTAATCTTATACTAATAGGATATTCCACTGCACATCACTCCTGCTCTATCCATTATCTCCTTGGTATTTTACTCATCCATCATAATGGGGTCCATTGCTTCCTTCTTTTGGCCTTTCTCCAAATCCCTCTCCATATCTCAAATCTTCCTTAGTGCTTCCCCTAGTCCTCCTATGCGCATAGAGTGATTTAGTTGTATGACACCATTGTCATCACTTATTTATCATGCAATAAAATCTTGATCGACATGTAGAGTGATCAAATATACCTTCCTCTTGATCCCTTCAAAAACTCCTTCTCTACAGCAATGTATGACTTTGCAGTATTGACTCCAAACTCAGTAATAAATCCTGCAATAATGTTGTCTAGGTAGAAATCCACTACGCACATTAATTTATTGTTGACCCTTTATAGATGTGAAATATTCTCGGTAGTCCACTCTACTGGTCTTATCCAATTAGTTAGATGATTATCCTTCAATATCAGTATCCACTCCTGCAATAGCTTTGGAAAATAACAAAAAAATGCCTCATGAAGATCAATAAACACATACCTTTCCAAATATATTTGTGAAGTATACTTGGATATTCTATTGTCTTTCTACGTGAACTCAAGTTATTTTGTCTCCAACCATATTTCATATTCTTCTTAGTATGGTTCCATGGCCTAAACATCCCCTTATACCACTGCATTCTCTTCACTATCCTTCTCATCAACTCCCCTCCAATATCATATTCTGAGTTCCAACTAAAAACGGAACCATTTTTTGGATATATGGGATGACCTAGGCTCTACCTTTAGGCTTCCAACAAATCCATCCAAACCATCGAACCTTCTAGAGACCAGAAGGAAACATTGCGCACAAAGTGCACAATGAATTCTCACCTGAGATGGCTTATGGGTGATTACAGGACCGATATGTATGCAATTGTGGAAGAGATGTTTCCCATGGGGATGTTAGGTATTATTTTCTACTTCAACATGCATAAGATATACCATTCTATTACCATATTCATTCATTAACATTCATTCTGCAGTAAATATCATGACTTAATCTAGTGCGCGCTACTTTTTACTGTTACCAAATTAATTCATTCAACATAAACAAAGTAACAGCAAGAAATAAGACAACATTCCACACAGAGACACATGTTTTTACAGTGGTTCACCCACCCCCCGGGCTATGTCCACAAAGATCTGGCATTCATTTCTCCTTTATTATTCTTCATCAAGGTTCTGTGATATGTGCATTACATCATAAGTTTGGTGATAATGGTGAGACTGACAAGGTTGCACCAAGCTCCACGGATTGGGACCTTACATTCAGTTACAACTTAAAAAACATACTCATCTCCAAAACTATCTCCACAACTCACAACCAAAAATAACTCTCAAAACTCAAGTTATTCTCTCGCAATTACTCAACTCTGTTGAAATAGATAGATAGTTCAATATATGGTCTCTTCAAATCTTACAATACATATTTAAAATAAAAAAGTGGGTTAAAAACTTTACATCAATGACCAAAACCCTAAGATTAAGTGGATAAGGTTTTTCCACATTCTAACTTCTTGTGTGCATGGTTTATCCGTGTCCTTCTTCTTTTCCTTTTAGTTTCTACTTCCTCGCGCTACTTTTACTTGTACTCTGGTGTGCGCTCCTTTTCTGGTCCCTTTCTCAACTGCTTCCTTAATTGTTGTGTTGTTCCCCAAAATAGTCTGTGACAACACTACATGCATGGAGTAATAAACTCAATTGGCACTATGGATTCTCTCCCATATACCAATTAAAAATGGGTATATTTTGGCACAGGGGTAGACCCAATGTTCAGCTCCAAGAGCGCACCAACAAGCCCTAACTACTGGCCCTTTCGGATACACCTAAGAAGCAAATGCAGTCTCACTCGAAGTAGCTATGGGGGGTTGCAGGAAAAATATGTATACAACCAAGGGAATTATCAAGTGGATCTAATACTAGAATAGTACAACATGCATATATCACCTATCAACTTAGATCTATTCCACACATCTTATAAGATATATCAAAATATTTCAATAACAATGTATCAAATGGCAAGAAGAGAGCATTAATTACACAGAACACAAAATTTACATGGTTCACCCTCTCTCTAGGGGTACATCCATAGAACTGTGCTTTATGATATATTAAGATGAAAGCATATGGTTCTGATCTGATCTACGCTCTTAACCAACATATCTTCTCTTATATTCTTTCGATCTCTCCCCTCCCTACACACCCATCTACAGGGTTGATCTTCGCACCCAACTGAAGACCTTACAATACCAGAAGGCTCTCATACTCAACTCTTCTCTCTCACACAACAATAATCACTCATGTCAATACAACTAGATCCCACCAACTCGAGCCAACCCTCCTCCCTCATATAGGTTCTTATTTATACATTACAATCACTCACTTACATCCTTAGGTCGAAACCTAGGTGTCAAAACCCTAGATACCAAAACCCTAGGTGTCTAAAACCCTAGGTTAACTTGACCTGCATTTTCTGGGCTTCGCCAGCCTATCTTTCCTTCCTTCTCGTGCGATGCTCCAAAGCATCTGATGATATCTTTTCAGCTTGTTGAGCTTTCCATGGTCCTTCTTCCTTTATTACCTGTCATCCTCAATCTCCTCATCCAACATCTTTCTTTCTCGGACTTCGCTCCATCTTTCCTTCTCTTTTGCACACTTCGACCTAGTAACAGTCACTGTATCTTTCACGAAGTTTGCATTCCGCATTTTCTTCCTTGTTCTATGCTTACTTCCATAACCAAGGGCCAACAAGCCCCCAACACTCGCATGTGACTCGTCCCGAGGCACTTCATATATGACTCTTCCGTTTTACTTTGACTTCAGACTGCGCAGTGCAGCCTTTGATTTCTACTCTATGCCTTCTCTCCTTCCCTGTGCAGACTGTCTTTTCTATGTCTGGTATCCAGTTTCAACTACACCTGGTACCTAGACCCTTTTTTTTCATGATTTTACTTATAACTGCGAGGTAGTTGGTTGTCATAGTACAACTTCATCCAACTCCCATTCACTAATCCTTCCTTCTATTCTTCGTTCAATGTTTTCAATTGTGCAGCTCCTCCTTCTATAACATAGGCGATCTCATATGGCCCAAGTCAATGCGTTCTGAATTTCCCAAGATGCTTGATGAACTTACTGTCATATACCAGCACTAAATCACCTTGCTTGAATGCCTTCTTCTTGATGTTCCTGTCATGATAGGCCTTGTCTCTTTCTTTCTGTACTTGCTAATGGAATCCTACAATAAATCTATCTTCTACGAGTTCGACCAACTGCACGAGCCTCTCTTGAACAATTCCATCGTCATCCATATCTGTAAAGGCAAAAATCCTTAAGCTTGGCACCAGGTATTCCATTGGAACAACAACTTCGAGACCATAAACCAAATTGAAAGGAGTCTGCATTGTTAATTTTTTATAAGTGGTTCTATCGGCCCAAAGTACTACTCATACTCTTAAATCCTAGTCATCCCTATTCACACTACAAATCTTCGTCAACATTGTCTCCAAGATCTTGTTGAATGCTTCCACTGTCCCATTTGATTGTAGATGATAAGGCATGCTCTTCTAATGGTGGACTACAAATTCCTCAATCAGGGCTTCAACTGTTTTATTTATGAAATGGGTGCCTTGATCACTCATAAGGATCTTTGGGCATCCAAACTTGGTTATGATGTTCTTGAATATGAAGCATGTAGTTGTAGTTGGACTACAGTCCTTAACTTCTCTAGATTCGACACATATAGTCAAGTATTATGTCACAGTGATGATGTACCTTGCTCCTGTGCGCTTTCCTGGTGGGTTTATAGGTCCCACAAAATCAATGGCCCGTTTTTCAAATGCTTGTAGGGTCAGCTATGGTGATAATGGAATTTCATCTCTTCTGGATGATTTTCCAACTCTTTGGCATACATTGCAAGCCTTGTAATAGTCTTTATAATCTTTGTGTAAGGTAGGCCACCAAAGGCCAGCTCTCAAAACCTTCTGCGTAGTTTCTTTCCCTGTGTAATGTCCTCATGCGATGCCTTCATGAGATTTTGTGAGGATAAATGGTCGCTCTGCTTCCATAACACATATACTTAGTATCTCATCAAGTCCCATGTTGTATAGTTTTTCATCTATAAGTGAAAAGTCGGCAGCGCGCACTACTAGTTGTTCCTTCTAAGGAATTGTATACTCACTAGGTTCCATTCATGTTGACAGGAACTGGACTATTTCTACAAAGTGGTCATCAATATTTCTAATGGCCAATAACTGTGCATCCAAAAGTGTATCCTCCAAACTAGTGGGCTCTTTTCCATGTTCCAACCTCGACAAGTGATCAAGGCCTTTGTTCATTCTTCCTGGTTTTACTATGATCTCAAAGTCATATTCCTGAAAGAGTAGAAGCCATCTGCATATTCTTCCCCCCAACATTGGATTGTTGACTAGGTATTTGTGTGGAGTGATTAGTAAACATTTTCAAGTGTCCTCCCAACAAGTAGTGGCAGAATTTATATTGCGCGTACACCATGGCTAACCCTTCTCTCTCAGTGGTGGTGTAGTTGACCTCTATAGTTGATAGCTTCCTACTAGCAAAAACTAATGGATGGCCAATATCTCCTTTACTCGGTTGTGCTAACACAACTCCTAATGCAATAGAAGATGCATCGACATGTACATGAAACTCCTTGATCCAATATGGGAAGACGGGAAGACCAGAATCGGTGCAATAACCATTTTATGTTTCAGTATGTCGAAGCTCTGCTGGCATTCTTCTATCCAACTAAACTGACAATCTTTCTTCAAAATATTCTCCATGGGTGTTGTAATATGGGCATATCCCTTAATGAACTTCCTGTAATATCTTGTGTGTCCCAGCGTAGTGCGCAACTGTTTGACTGAATTAGGAGCGGGTAGATCAACTATAATGGCAATTTTAGATGGGTCGACCAGCAATCCCTGCTTGCATACAATATGACCTAAAAACACTCCAAATGGTGAGAAGAAGATGCATTTCTTCAGATTCAAGGAAATTTGACATTACCTGCATTTATCCAACATTATCCTTTTTAAGTTTGATCGATCTAATGTATCTTCAAGATGTTCTTTTCATGCAATAACATCTTGATTCTCAACTTCAGAAAATGTAAAATTTTTCCTCTGGGTCCCTTCAAGAAATATCTCTAAGCTTGGCTATATGACTCTACTCTGTCAACAACAAACTTGGTGATGTAGCCTCCAATGGTGCTATCAAACCAGTGATCTACTGCTCGTGACACGACATTATCAACTCTCTTGACCTTCTTGATCAGTTTTGACATCCAAAATATAGGAGATCTAGATCTGATCTCAAACTGGGTATCAGCTAACCTAGCTAACCACTCATATATCTCCTGATTGATTCCTCCAAAGAAAATCTCATGTATATCAGTAAAAATATATCTCTCCAACCAATCCTCTGTACTAAGATTAGGGTTCTTGTTCTGGGCTTCAGCGAAGTCCTTTTCCTGATCCTCTATCCACTTTTGAATCTATGTCTTTGATGGAAACCGCCTTGACATTACCTCAAGAAGATTCTTGTCCCAGCAACAGAACCATTTGTTGGCATAGGGGCAGACCCAGAGTTCAGCTCCAAGAGCACACCAACAAGCCCTAACTACTAGCCCTTTCGACTACACCTACGAAGTAGATGTAGTCTCACCTGAAGCAACTATGGGGGGGTTGCAGGACAGAGATGTCTACAACCAAGGGAATTATCAAGTGGATCTAATACTAGAACAATACAACATGCATATATCACTTATCAACTTAGATATATTCCATACATCTTATCAGATCTATCACAATATTTCAATAACAGTGTATCAAATGGAAATAACAAAGAATCAATCACACATAACACAAAATATACTTGGTTCACCCTCTCTCTAGGGATACATCCACATAACTGTTCTTTATGATATATTAAGATGAAAGCATACAGTTCTGATATGTGCTCTTAACCAGTAGATATTCTCTCCTCTTCTTTCGATCTCTCCCCTCCTTGCACACCCAGCTGCAAGGTTGATCTTCACACCCAGTTGAAGACCTTACAATACTAAAAGGCTCTCGTACTCATCTCTTCTCTCTCTCACAACAATAATCACTCATGTCAATATGACTAGATCCCACCAACTCGAACCAACCCTCCTCCCTCATATAGGTTCTTATTTATACATTGCAATCACTCACCGACATCCTTAGGTCGAAACCTAGGTGTCAAAACCCTAGATACCAAAACCCTAGGTGTCTAAAACCCTAGGTCAACTTGAACCACGTTTTCAGGGCTTTGCCAGCCTGTCTTTCCTTCCTTCTCACGTGGTACTCCAAAGCATCTAATGGTATATTTTGCTGCTTGTTGATTTGTCCATAGTCCTTCTTCCTTGCTTACCTTCCATCCTCGATCTCCTCATCCAATGGATTGCTTTCTCGGAATTCACTCCATCTTTTCTACTCTTTTGCTCACTTCGACCCAATAACAGTCACTGTATCTTTCACGAAGTTCGCATTCCTCCATTTCTTCCTTGTTCTTTGCTTACTTCCATAACCAAGGGCCAACAGTATACATGTGTAATTTCTTGGTAGTGTTTCTCTATGCCCAAAGAACAGCTGGAACTCGTTCATTCGATTCATCCTGATTAGCACAAAAGAATTTAGTCAGCTCCTTCTCCAAGATATTATTGAATTCTTCCACTGTATCATTGGCTTGTATATGATACATATTATTCTTGTGATGTTGAATAAAAAATTCTCGAGTAAGGGTGGAAATTGTCTCTCTAATGATATGGGAACCTTGATCGTTGTTTAAACTCTTGGGACACTCAAATCGTCTAAAAAATGAACCTTGCTTATTTTTCTACAGAACAATCCTTAACAAGTTATGCTTCATCCTAGTGATTCAAATAATTTGTTGCGGTAATGATGTATTTTTCCTTCATATGTTTAGTTGGTGGATTAATAGGTCCTATGAAGTAAACAACCCACTTTTCAAAATCTTGTAGTGCTTGAACATGATGTAATGGTAACTCATCCCTGTGTGATGTCTTACCAACTCACTGATAGACATCACATACTCTAGCGTAGTCCTTAGCATCTTTGAACAAAGTCAACCACCATATTCCTTCCTAAAGTATCTTCTATGCAGTCGCCTTCCCTCCAACATGACCTCCTGCAACTCCACTATGACACTCCCATGATATTTTAGGTCTTTCATGGTCAAGTACACACCTTCTAAGGATGTTATCCAATCCCAACTTATATAGTTGACCTACAATCAATGGATAGTTTGTTGCACGAACCACCAAATGTCTCTTTTATGTTGTGGAATAACCATTAGGGCAGACACTAGTGCTTAAACATAAGGCAATATCATAGATATAGTATGGGACAACTTCAACATTAAATAAATCTACATATGGGAGTTGATCATCTACAACTCCATCGGTTTCTCCCGAATCTAACCAAGATAAGTGGTCAGGACCAACATTCATCTTTCCAGGCTTGACAACAAATTCAAAGGAGAATTCTTGGAATAACAAGATCCACTTGCAAATCCTTCCCTCTAATACATGATTATTAACCAACTACTTCAAATTTGAATGGTTAGTGAAAAACTTGAAATGAGCTCCTAACAAATAATTTCTCAACTTTTGCAAAGAATAAACCATTTCTAACCCTTCCCTTTCCATGTTGGTGTAGTTGTTCTTGGCATGTGATATTTTTCTATTGGAGAAGTAAATATGATGATATATATTCCCTTCACCTGATTGTACAAGAACAACACCTAAAGCAGTTCCAGTAGCATCGATGTGTACATGGAATTCAACCTTCTAGTTAGGATACATCAAAATAGGTGCACTACTTAACTTTTCTTTCAAAATGTTAAAAGCTCTATCACATTCAGGTGTCGAATGAAAAACTTCAAATTTCTTTAGCAGCATCTCCAGTGGGGCAATTATACTTTCATAACTCTTGATAAACCTGTGATAGTATCTAGTATGAACCAGATTGGATTGCAACTGATTTTCATTTGTAGGGGGAGGCATATTGAGAATAACAATAACTCTCGCAGGATCCACCAAAACGCATTCCCTACACACAATATGTCCTAAAATGTTTCCAAAAGAAACACAAAAGATGCATTTCTTCATATTTAATGAAATTTGTAACTATCTACAATGGTCAAACATTAACCAAAGTAGTCCTATGTGTTCCTTCAACATGTTGTACATAGTCAATTCATCCACGTAAATTTCAAGAAACTTATGGATAATGTCATAGAAGGAAGCAATAACAATCCTATAGAAGACAATAGGTGAATTCTTAAACCCAAAGGGCATAAAATTATAAGCAAACGAACCCAATTCAAAAGTAAAGTTATTCTCTATTTTATCTTCTTCCGTGATCATATCTTGATGATATCCTGAAAATCCATCAATGAAGGAATATGCTTCATTTCCATCTACCCGATTAAGTACTTCATCACTGAATGGAGTAGGGAAAGGATCATGCACACAGGATGAATTCAAACTTATGTAGTACACAAAAAATATTATGTATTCAGTTCCTTTCTTGATCTATATGACA